>MDKF011023097.1:0-18533 GCA_026770625.1 Nicotiana glauca
GCCCGTTTAGACCGTTTAGACCGCGGGCCCGGTCCGGTCCCGGTCCCGGCCCAGCCCACCATACAGCCTTAGTTATACTCCCCACTGAGCGAGAGAGGGTGCGGAGGTTCATTGATGGATTGATTCAGTCGATCCGTCTCCAGATGGTTATGGGAGCCGGTGCTGAGATTTCTTTTCAGGAGGCGGCCAATGTGGCCCACAGAGTTGAGATGGCCCTTGCACGAGGAGGTGGTCATGTGTCAGATAACAGGCCTCGTCATTCTGGTAGGTTCAGTGGTACCTCATCTGGAGGTAGGGATTTTTATGGTAGAGGCCATCCACCGTGACCCTTTCAGTTGGCGCTCCAGGTTTCTCGTGGTACTTCAGATGGTCGTGACTCTCAGCCGCAGTCTTCTGACCAGCAGTTCTTCAGTTCACCATCAGTACCTATCAGCACACCATCACTCGTTATTCTCAGTAGCCGAAGGCTTGTTACACTTGTGGCGATACGAGACATATTGCCAGGTATTGCCCTCGAGCATCTGACAGCTCTCAGCAGCAGGGCCCTCGTCCTATGATTCAGGTAGCAGGTGATCCACAGGCCGCCCATCCAGCTAGAGGCGGGGGTAGAGGCCATAGAGGTGGAGGTAGGGATCGGAGAGGTGGAGCTCGGACCGCCAGAGGCCGGGGTCAGCCAGTAGCCGATCATCCCAGAGACATAGTCCAGGGATGTGGGGCCCAACCTCATTGTTATGCTTTGCCAGCCAGGCTAGAGGCTGAGTCATCAGATGCTGTGATTACAGGTACTATTCTGGTCTGTGATAGAGGTGCTTCAGTGCTATTTGATCCTGGATCTACGTATTCCTATGTGTCATCCTATTTTGCACCCTACTTGGTTATGCCTAGCGATGCCTTGAGCGTTCCTGTTTATGTATCTACACCAGTGGGTGATTCTATAGTGGTCGACCGCGTTCATCATTCCTGTATGGTAGTGTTTGAGGGTCTTGAGACCCGTGTTGATTTATTGCTTTTAGATATAGTGGATTTTGATGTTATATTGGGAATGGATTGGTTGTCCCCGTACCATGCTATCTTGGATTGTCACGCCAAGGCGGTGACCTTGGCTTTACCAGACTTGCCCCGATTGGAGTGGAGAGGGACCCCAGGTCATGCCACCCGCAGTGTTATTTCATATGTAAAGGCTCGACGTATGGTCGAGAAGGGGTATTTAGCTTATCTGGCGTATGTTCGCGATTCCAGTATAGAGGTTCCTTCTATTGACTCTGTTCCTATCGTTCGAGAGTTCCCCGAGGTTTTCCCTTCAGACCTGCCAGGTATCCCAGCAGATAGGGATATTGATTTATGTATTGATCTGGCCCCGGGCACGCAGCCCATTTCTATTCTGCCGTATCGCATGGCCCCACTAGAGTTGAAGAAGTTAAAGAACCAGTCGCAAGATTTGCTAGAGAAGGGTTTTATCAGGCCTAGTGTTTCTCCTTTGGGTGCGCCAGTGTTATTTGTGAAGAAAAAGGATGGATCGATGAGGATGTGAATTGATTACCGGCAATTGAACAAGGTGACGATTAAGAACAAGTATCCACTGCCGAGGATTGATGATTTCTTTGACCAGCTTCAGGGTGCGAAGGAGTTTTCAAAGATAGACTTGAGATCCGGCTATCATCAGCTGAGGATTAGGGCGTCTGATGTCCCTAAGACAGCATTTCGTACTTGGTATGGGCATTATGAGTTTTTGGTCATGTCATTCGGGTTGACCAATGCCCCAGCAACATTTATGGAGTTGATGAACCGAGTGTTCAGACCTTATCTAGGCTTGTTCGTGATAGTTTTCATTGATGATATTTTGGTGTACTCCCGCAGCCGGGAGGAGCACGAGCAGCACCTCAGAGTGTTTCTTCAGACTCTGAAGGATAGTTAGTTGTATGCTAAGTTCTCGAAGTGCGAGTTCTGGTTGAGTTCGGTTGCATTTCTAGGTCATGTCGTATCAGCAGAGGGTATTCAGGTGGACCTGAAGAAGATTGAGGCAGTCAAGAATTGGCCTCGACCAGCTTCAGCGACCGAGATTCGGAGTTTCTTGGGGTTAGCATGTTATTACCGTCGGTTCGTGGAGGGGTTTTCATCTATAGCAGCCCCGATGACCAGGTTGACCCAGAAGGGTTCCCAGTTCAGGTAGTCAGACGAGTGTGAGGCGAGCTTTCAGGAGCTCAAGACAGCTCTGACTTCGGCACCGGTATTGGTTTTGCCCACAGGCTCAGGGCCTTATACAGTTTATTGTGATGCTTCCCGTATTGGTCTTGGTGCGGTATTGATGCAGGATGGCAGAGTCATTGCTTATGCTTCGAGGCAATTGAAGATCCACGATAAGAATTATCCGGTCCATGATCTAGAGTTTGCATCCATTGTTCATGCTTTGAAGATTTGGAGGCATTACTTATATGGTGTGACGTGTGAGGTGTACATTGATCACAAGAGTCTACAATACTTGTTCAAGCAGAAGGAGTTGAACTTGAGGCAGTGGAGGTGGTTGGAGCTATTGAAGGATTATGATGTTACTATTTTGTACCACCTGGGGAGAGCCAATGTGGTGGCCGATGCATTGAGTGGGAAGTCCGCCAGCATAGGTAGTCTTGCTTATGTTCCGGTCAGCCAGAGACCGCTAGTTTTGGATATTCAGGCCTTGGACAATCGATTTGTGAGGTTGGACATTTCTGAGCCTAGCAGAGTATTAGCTTGCATGGTCGCTCATTCTTCATTATTGGGACGTATCCGTGATCAGCAGTTTGATGATCCTCATTTGTGTGTCCTGAGAGACACGGTGCAGCGTGGAGGTGCCACGAAGGTAACTTTAGATGATGATGGTGTTTTGAGGTTGCAGGGGCAAGTTTGTGTGCCCAATGTCGATGGGATTCGAGAGTTGATCTTAGCGGAGGCCTATAGTTCTCAGTATTCTATTCGCCCGGGCGCCGCAAAGATGTATCAGGACTTGCGGCAGTATTATTGGTGGCGTAGGATGAAGAAAGATATTGTTGCATATGTGACTCGGTGTTTGAACTGTCAGTATGTCAAGTATGAGCATCAGAGGCCTGGTGGTTTGTTCCAGAGGATTGAGCTTCCCGAGTCGAAATGGGAGAGGATTACCATGGATTTCGTTACTGGACTTTCGATGACTCGGAAGAAGTTTGATGCTATTTGGGTCATTGTTGATAGGCTGACCAAGTTAGCGCATTTTGTTCCTGTTGCAGCCACTTATTCATCGGAGAGGTTAGCTGAGATCTACATCCGAGAGATTGTTCGCCTTCATGGGGTGCCGGCATCTATCATTTCGGACCGGGGTACGCAGTTTACCTCGTGCTTCTGGAGAGCAGTTCAGTAGGAGTTGGGCACCCAGGTTCAATTGAGCACAGCGTTCCATCCTCAGACGGACGGCCAGTCCGAGAGGACTATTCAGATATTGGGGGATATGCTCCGAACCTGTGTCATTGATTTTGGAGGCTCTTGGGACCAGTTCTTGCCTTTAGCAGAGTTCGCCTACAACAACAACTACTAGTCCAGCATTCAAATGGCTCCATATGAGGCACTATATGGTAGGCGATGTCGGTCTCCAGTCGGATGGTTTGAGCCGGGAGAGGCTCGGTTATTGGGTACAGATTTAGTACATGAGGCCTTGGATAAGGTCAAGATCATTCAGGACAGGCTTTATTCGGCTCGGTCACGGCAAAAGAGTTATGCGGATCGTAAGATTCGAGATGTAGCTTTCATGGTTGGTGAGCGGGTCTTGCACCGAGTGTCGCCTATGAAGGGCGTGATGAGATTTGGGAAGAAGGGCAAGATTAGCCCTAGGTTCATTGGCCCATTTGAGGTTCTAGATCGTGTGGGAGAGGTGGCTTATATACTTGCCTTGCCACCCAGCTTGTTAACCGTGCATCCAGTGTTTCATGTGTCCATGCTTCGGAGGTATCACGGCGATCCAGCCCACTTGTTAGATTTCAGCACTGTCCGGTTGGACAAGGATCTGTCTTACGAGGAGGAGTCGGTAGCTATTCTAGACCGGCAGGTTCGATAGTTGAGGTCGAAGAGTTTTCCTTCAGTGCGCGTCCAGTGGAGAGGTCAGCCTCCTGAGGCATCGACCTGGGAGTCCGAGTCTGATATGCGGAGCTGCTATGCTCATCTATTTCCTGACTCAGTTAATTCTTTCTTTTGTCAGTTCGAGGACGAACGGTTGTTTTAGAGGTGGAGGATGTGAAGACCCAAGGGGTCATCACCTGTTTCCTCATTCGTTCTGTACTTCCGAGGCCTTGAAAACCTCACTTTTACTTGCCTCGATTTGCGTACGCAGACCGGGCATATAGCCAGAAGGCTTAAATATGAATTCTGTGTGAAAAATGATGAATTTTGATATTAATATGGTTAAAGTTGACTTCGGTCAATATTTTTGGTAAACGGACATGGACCCGTGATTTAACGGTCCTGGAGGGTCCGTAGAAAAATATGGGACTTGGGCGTATGCCCGGAATCAAATTTCGAGTTCCCAGGCCCGAGGATTGAATTTTTCTATGAAATAGTTTTCTGAAAATATTTAAGGAAAATGAAAATGAAATTTGATCAAAAATTGATGGTATCGGGCTCGTATTTTGGTTCCAACGCCCGGTACAGGTCGTATATGTTGTTTAAGTGCTATCTTTAAAGTTTGGTTGAAAACGGACATCGTTTGACGTGTTTCGGACTATAAGTTCCAAATTTGAAAGTTTATGAAAGTTGATTGAAAATCATGTGTTTTGAGGCTTGATTCTATGTAAACGATGTTATTTTGGCGATTTGATCGCATGAGTAAGTCTGTAGGATGTTTTTGAGGTTGTGTACATGTTTGGTTTGGAGCCCCGAGGGCTCGGGTGAGTTTTGGATAGGCATCAGATTGTATTTTCTCATTTTTTAAAATCTGGTATCTTTCAGTTCTGCAGGCTTCGCATTTGCGAATCCAGCATTCGCAAATGCGAACTCGCAATTGCGAGCTTCTCATTGCAAATGCGATCCTTCACCTGGGCAGCAATTTTCGCAAGTGTGAAGAAATTTATCACAAATGCGATGCCCGCCTATGAGCCCAGTCTTCGCAAATGCGAACGACTGTCCGCAAATGCGATAGTCATCCTTCGCAATTGCGACCTATTTTTCGCAAATGCGAACTTTCCAGTATCCTTTGCGAACTCAACTTCGCAATTCCCATATTTGGTCGGGGTTCGCAATTGCGAACCCTAGTTCGCATTTCCTACATCTGCAACCTGCAATTTTCATACTTAGACGATTTTAAGCCTCATTTTTCATATTTCTCAAATCCAAACACCCATTGGCGATTTTTCAAGAACCCTTCCTTCTCCAATCTATTTGTAAGTTGATTTTCACTTAATTTTTTCAATCTTTAACATCATTTATCATGTTTTCATCGTAAAATCAAGGTTTTTCATGGGTGAAAATGGGGATTTTGGGTAGAACCTAGGTTTTCTTAAAATTGGGGATTTGGACCCCAATTTGGGGTCCGACTTCAAAACAAATCATAGATATGAACTCGTGGAAAAAGGGGTAACCGTGTTTTGGTCCGAACCTCGGGTTTTGACCACGTGGACCTGGGGGCATTTTGGGAATTTTTGAGTAAAACTTTGGGAAATTCATTTTTCATGCATTCAAGTTGATACATTCAAGTAATTTGTGACTAGATTCGAGCAGTTTCGTGGTGAATTCGAGGGGTAAAGCTATACTAGAGGCTTGAGTGGATTTTTGGAGCATTTGAGGTAAGTGTTTGTTCTAACTTTGGCTTGAGGGAATAGGAATAGGATATTATTTGCTAACTGCTATATGTGGAGTACGGTGTATAGGCATGGTGATGGTTATCTATGCACCGGAGTCTAGCATGACCGTGAGTCTTAATTGTTGGTGAAAACCATTCGGGCACTACAAGTCGAATAAGGATCGTGAATCAGATTGGATAATCGGAGCATTGAAGCCCAGTTTCACAGTTTAGGGGTATAACAAGAGTTGAACATCATACTTGCTTGACAAATTAGGTCACTTAATCCAAAGGTGCATGTTATGGTCATTAGAGTTGGTATCCACATCTGATAAGTTTCTACTTTTTAGTTTTCTTGTTAGGAATTATATCTTTCCATTGTCCTTACTCTATTCTTTTTATCTTGTTTGCTTCCTCTCCTTGAGTCTGTTTGGTTAGAACAAGTGAGAAATGACTTTAAAATTTGCCACCAGCTTTCCAATTGCACAAAACGGAATCTTGGCTAGCACATCAAAGTGGCATACATCAGGAAAGAACAGTACTTGCACTGAGTCGGTAACAATCAACGTGCTTTGGGATTCATGTGAAATACAAAGGTTCAGTATATGTCAATTCATGAGCACAATGCAACAGATAAAGGGTATTGGGTTTGAATGGATCAGAGATATTTTCTGTGATAAGAGTGACAGAGAAAGTGGTTAGTCAATAAACAAAAAAGGTCTTTCGATTTGAAATCAAAGTTATCATGGGAAGTGAAGGAGAAATCTCCCTCAAAGTCAAGGCCACAAACCAACCACCATGTTTAATCTCACAAGTTTTCTTTGTTTGAAACAGGGACGAAGACTATGTCCAAATCAAATCTTGGAAGCTTGAATTTTTCAAGTGTCGTGCCCAAATTTTGTCAGCACAAAGGCGGTTTGAGAAGGGGAAAGAAAATTTGTTCAATTTGCAGGAACCCTCCATGAGTAAAGCATGGTTCAGGGACAAGGAATTTTGTTCGTTCTGCAGAGATCCTCCAGGAAGAGATAATGGATCGTGTAAGTTCATTCTCGGCATTTCAGGACCCTCCTGGATAATGAAATTTAATTTCAAGTTCTCAGGACCCTCCTGGATAATGGGATTTAAGTTCAAGTTGTCACGGCCCTCCTAGATAATGGGATTTAGATTCAGGTTTTCAGGACCCTCCTGGATAAAGGAATTTAGTTTTAAGTGCTCAGGACCCTCCTAGATAATGGGATTTTATTTAAAGTTTTCAGGACCCTCCTGAATAATGAGATTTAATTTAAAGTTTTCAGGACCCTCCTGGATAATGGGATTTAAGTTAAAGTTTTCAGGACCCTCCTGGATAATGGAATTTAATTTTAAGTTCTCAGGGCTCTCCTGGATAATGGGATTTAAGTTCAAGTTGTCAGGGCCCTACTGAATAATGGGATTTAATTTCAAGTCCTTAGGATCCTCCTGGATAATGGGGTTTAGTTTTAAGTTTTTAAGACCTTCATAGATAATGAGATTTAATTTTAATTTGCAGGGCCCTC
The DNA here is from genome assembly GCA_026770625.1 of Nicotiana glauca. NCBI lineage: Eukaryota > Viridiplantae > Streptophyta > Magnoliopsida > Solanales > Solanaceae > Nicotiana > Nicotiana glauca. The sequence goes on from MDKF011023097.1 coordinate 7,312, forward strand.
CTGGATAATGGGATTTAACTTTTGAATTCTAATAGCTCTTTTGGTAATAGGATTCGATTAACACTCGCAGATGTTCCTGGTACCAAACTAGGGCAGAGAAGTTTCTTTTGTTTTGTCTGTTTTGTTGTAGTTGCAGGCTCCCAACTGGAAAACAAGGGAATACATTTAAAGTTTTAGAAATCCGGCGCCCACCTGGATAACAAGGGAATACATTTCAAGTTTTGGCAATCAGGTGCCCACCTGGAGAACAAGGGAATACAGTTAAAATTTGGCAATCAGGCGCCCACCTGGAGAACAAGGGAATACAATTCAAGTTTCGGCAATCAGGCGCCCACCTGGAGAACAAGGGAAAATAGTTCAAGTTTTTGCAATTAGGCGCCCACCTGGAGAATAAGGGAATACAATTTATGGCGCTTGGAGAACAAGGGAATACATGTCAAGTTTTGGCAATTAGGCGCCCACCTGGAGAACAAGGGAATACAATTATAGTTTCGGCAATCAGGCGCCCACCTGGAGAACAAGGGAATATAGTTCAAGTTTCGGCAATCAGGTGCCCACTTGGAGAACAAGGGAATACAGTTCAAGTTTTGGCAATCAGGCCCGCACCTGGAGAACAAGGGAATCCAGTTCAAGTTTTAGCAATCATGTGCCCACCTGGAGAACAAGGGAATACAGTTCAAGTTTCGGCAATCAGGCGCCCACCTGGAGAACAAGGGAATACAGTTATAGTTTCGGCAATCAGGCGCCCACCTGGAGAACAAGGGAATATAGTTCAAGTTTCGGCAATCAGGTGCCCACTTAAAGAACAAGGGAATACAGTTCAAGTTTTGGCAGTCAGGCCCGCACCTGGAGAACCCGGGAACCCAGTTCAAGTTTTAGCAATCATGTGCCCACCTGGAGAACAAGGGAATACAGTTCAAGTTTCGGCAATCAGGCGCCCACCTGGAGAACAAGGGAATATAGTTCAAGTTTCGGCAATCAGGTGCCCACTTAAAGAACAAGGGAATACAGTTCAAGTTTTGGCAGTCAGGCCCGCACCTGGAGAACCCGGGAACCCAGTTCAAGTTTTAGCAATCATGTGCCCACCTGGAGAACAAGGGAATACAGTTCAAGTTTTGGCAGTCAGGCCCGCACCTGGAGAACCCGGGAACCCAGTTCAAGTTTTAGCAATCATGTGCCCACCTGGAGAACAAGGGAATACAGTTCAAGTTTCGGCAATCAGGCGCCCACCTGGAGAACAAGGGAATACAGTTAAAGTTTTGGAAATCAGGTACCCACTCAAAGAACAAGAGAATACAGTTCAAGTTTTGGCAATCAGACACCCACCTGGAGAACAAAGGAATACAGTTTAAGTATCGGTAATCAAGCGCCCGCCTGGAGAACAAGGGAATACAGTTCAAGTTTTGACAATCAGGGGCCCACCTCGAGAATAAGGGAATACAGTTCAAGTTTTGGCAATCTGGCGCACACCTGAAGAACAAGGGAATACAGTTTAAGTTTCGGCAATTAGGCACCCACTCAAAGAACAAGGGAATACAGTTCAAGTTTCGGCAATCAGACGCCCACCTAGAGAACAAAGGAATACAGTTCAAGTATCGGTAATCAGGTGCCCACCTAGAGAACAAGGGAATACAGTTCAAGTTTTGGCAATCAGGCGCCCACCTGGATAACAAGGGAATACAGTTCAAGTTTTGGCATCAGGTGCCCACCTGGAAAACAACGGAATACATTTTAAGTTTTGAAAGCAGGCGCCCACCTGGATAACAAGGGAATACAGTTCAAGTTTAGGCAAGTAGGTGCCCACCTGGATAACAAGTAAAAACATTTCAAGTTTTGGCATCAAGCGCCCACCTAGAAAATAAAGGAATACCGTTCAAGTTTTGGCAATCAAACACCCACCTGCATAACAACGGAATACATTTCAAGTTGAAGCATCAGGCTTCCACCTGGAAAATAAGGGAATTCAGTTCAAGTTTTGGCAATCAGGCACCCACCTGGAGAATAATGGAACACATTTCAAGTGGAAGCATCAGGCGCCCACCTGGAGAACAAGGGAATACATTTCAAGTGAAAGCATCAAGAGCCCACCTGGAGAACAAGAGAATTCATTTTAAGTTCAAGAATCAGGCGCCCACCTGGATTACAAGGGAAGTCATTTCAGAATTCAATTCAAGTTAGAAGTAGCAAAAGTTCACGGTAGGAATGCGAGTCAACAGTCCGAAATGATCAACAGAAGTTAGTCTCAATCCAGAATAAAAAAGAAAGAAAGAAGTGAATCCAAAATGCAGAAGTAGAGAAATATGTGAATTGCTCAAGACATGGATGAAATCATGAGCATTGCATGTCCGGTATTGTTCTGAAGAAGAATGAACTACTACTTGCAGCTAGCAGGCATCAAGGTTCAAATCTACCCCAGTTTCACACAGTTCAGGCTTCAAATGATCTCAAAATGTCCAAATCTGTCCTTATTTCCCTCAAGTGTCCCTATCATCTTCAAAATTGTTTCATTGCTTTAAGATTAAACTAACTTTTAAGACTGGCCTAGAATTATGTGCGCATGTCATGTCACTAGAGCCAGCATAAAAATAACTATAAAAGGAAAAGAGAACTAAACAAAAAATGACTAGCAGTAACATAAAATAAAATATTGCATTAGATAGATGGTGAAACGGTTCGAACAACAAAACAAGCAAACTAAACTGGGGTTACAACCCTGGAACAAACCTAGACAACACTAAAAGAGTTACTACGACTAAACAAACTAGGAAAATTAAAAGGATAGAAGGGTTTGAGTCACAAGAAAATATCCGGATTATAACCCTGAAATAACCCGGACAACAGAAATGACAACAAGATAAATCACCAAGACTCCTCCCTGGATAACCAAGAAAGGAACGTCTTTCCAATTACCAAGCTCTGCATCTAGCCATTGAGTTCCACATCAATATTATCAAGACCATTACCAACTTCAATATCATTAACTTCAGTCAGCAAGTTCCCAAGAGGATTCGCATACTCCCTGTCACTGTCCTTGATCACAAATATTCCTTCTTGAATCATTCTTTTTATTTCCTTTTTCAAAGCATGACAATCTTTAATGATATGCTTCTTGGAAATTAGAGTGGTACATGCACCGTACAGTAGGATCAAAACCTTTTGCATATGGGTCAGGAGTATAGTCGAGGAGCGGCTCAATCAGGCCAGAATGTTTTAACTTTTCAAACAGGCTTGTGTAGGATTCTCCGATTGGCATGAAACTATTTCTTTGCCTTCGCTCCCCTCCATGCCCTGATTTTCGAGGGTTGTTAAATGCTCGGAAATGTTGTGAAGGCGCACAAGAATTCTGGGATGCTGGCATTCACCACAAGAAATGACCCAGTGGTTGGATAGATGATCGGACATTGCTCGGAGGATAACACTGGGTGGATTATGTTGGAGTTCGGGGATATTCACGGGGTTAGTATTGAGGCTGAAAGAGTTTAGCAGGAATGCCCACTGGATCCTGTCGTTGGCGGGGTTCAGCAGCATATAATCTATCAATCGAAGGGCTGAACCGAGCAACTTGTTCTTTCCATCTAAACTAAAACTCCCTAAAACTTTCTTTGGTTTTTTTTTCCATCTGAGATAGGGAGGAGTGGTCAGGGATAATGTCTTCATTATGCTGATAGTGCCAAACAAAATCTTGAGCCATGTCACCCCATGCATTCCATTTACTGACATCTTGACGAGTATACCACTCCAAGGCTTCCCCACTCAAACTCTCACTGAAATATGCCATGAAAAATTCATCTTTCCCACAAACACTTCTCATTTCACTGCAATAACCCCCCAGATGGGCTACCGGATCTCCACGCCCATCATACAAATCAAACGTTGGCATCTTAAACCCAGCAGGCAGCTGGATGTCAGGAAACAAGCACAAGTCTTTGTAAGGCACGCTCACCTGGCTCTCTATCCCTTGCATGTTTCTTAAAGACTGCTCTAAGATTTTCACCTTCCTGGATATCTCGTCTTGCTCCACTGTCTTAGCAGGCTTTTTAGTTTCATCGGGAGGCTCAAAATGAGGAGCATGACAGTATGGATCCGAGACCTTGAAAGTTGGTTCTGGAGCATAGTGTGGGGCATCGGGGACTTTGAACACAATCTCACTAGAGGATCGAGGACGAGTAGCTGGTGGAGGAGCTACAAAAACATGAGTAGTCAAAGGAGCGAGATACGATGTGCTTTTGAGGAGTGGAGTGTGAAAAGGTTGCGGGGAGATATCAGCTGCAGTGGTAACCCGAGCTTGTGATAGTGGTGGGATAGTTGCAGGGTTTTCAGTGTAGTTATTGGGGAATAAAGGTGGAGGATGCCCCCTGATCCAAGACTGATACATTTCTGCCATCTGTTGTTTCAACCTTTGGACCTCCTCTTTCAATTCAGACTCTAACTCTACAAACTCCCTCGACGGGTCAACAACTCTTGTGTCCAAATTTTTGCTAGCCATGACTACCTTGCTCTTTGACCTTGTGTTGTATGGAAGAGTTACCAGTTTAATAATCACAAACCAACAACCCTTCTGCTATAATGAAGATAACAAAGAGGAACAAAATGAAGTCATCATGTTAACGTTAGGGCATTTAACAGCTAAAAATATCACATTGCATGCAATACACCTAACAACAATTAACAGTTCAAGAATGACTTCGAGGGTCATAAGGTCACTTGGCATCATCCCAATTTGTTCATTTCAATCTCCTCTTTTCTTTTCTTTTCTAGCACTTCTTGGCTTGCTTATTTTCCTTCCTTTTTTTCTTTCTGATTATCACTCTTTTCTGTTCTCTCATTTCTCATGTCCCCCAACTTCGTCCTCTTTTTTTCCTTTTCTCTCTTTTTTCTGATTTTTTTTCTTTTTTTTGTTTCCTTCTTTTTTATTTTCCTTTTAATAAAAAAATAATTCGATCAAACCCTATGTAGTTTGCCTACGTATCATGATGCCGCATGATTCAGATCTTTGCGTAGTTCGGAAAGATTAGGAATAAACTAAACAAACTAACGTTCTCATTTTCTTTTTTTCTTTTCTCCTTTTTTTTTACCTTAATGAATACTCTGATGAGAAATTATTAAGGAAAAACCCCTAGAAGAGAAAAATATTTTTTATTCTTTTTTTTAAGGAAATCTAAAGGATGAACCAAAGAAAAATATTTTAAATTTTTGTTTAATATCCTGAAAGAAAGATTTCGAACTAAGAAATGAACAAGATAAAAAATATTTTTAGATTTTAATTTTTAATCACCTAAGGGAGAAACTCTGAAGATAAACAATAGATAAAGTATGTTTTTTTTATTCCATGATGTCCGACAGTTCTACTGAAAATGAAAGAATAGTTTTTTTATATATATTTCCCAAAGAAGAACCTCAAAATAAAATTTTTTTTGCATTTTAGAATTAATATCTTAAAGAAAACTTTTAAAGATGTACTAAAAGAATTTTTTTTTTTTTAATTTTTAGTCATAATATACTAAAAGAAATATAAAAATAATTTTTTATTATGAGTTCCAGATATTAATTTCCTTAGGAAAACCACTAAAGATTTTTTTTTGAACTTCTAGAGTTAGTATTCTAAAGAAAACATCTAACCAAAGTATAAAAATGCAAAATCTTTTTTTTATTTATAACATATTTTTTCAAATACAAAATAGGTAGTACAATAACTATGACAAAGTCTAACATCACCTAAAAGACTCGACATTACTGTACAAAATTAGAAGGTAAAAGATGACATAGAAAGAAAAACAGACTCAAATTATTAAAATAAAAAAATAAAAAAATAAAAAAATCTCCTTAAGCAAACTTTTAAATGAGCGATCTTGACTGGATGGTCCCGAGGTGTCTGTCATGCTCAAACTCCTGTAACTAAATCCACACCTATATGAGAAAATTAAGACCAGATAAAGTTAAAGACCTAGAACGGTGTGTGAGACAATGACACTTCCTGTTGGATACATGCAAGACATGATTGTGAATATTTTTCTAAAATTGCTTTTGTGGCTAAAAGGTTGTTAGAAGTGCAAAATCTGGCTAAGACCCCGCAAAGCCAAGAATCTAAGATTCACTAGGAAGACTGAACCCAATGTGGGTTGCCTACGTATCACGCCACAAAAGACGAGAACATGTATGCATAGTTTGGGCAGATTGTATACGGGTGAGAATTAAAAAAAATAACTAATTAAGAGAATATATATATATATATATATATATATATATATACATATATATATATATATTGAAATATGATGAAATATGTAAACTCTTTTTGGATTTTTTTTCCTTTTATTTTTATTTTTTCGACTTCTGGAAAATGGTGGGAAAAGTGCAAAATCTTTTTGAATTTTTTTAATTTTTTTTGTCTTTTTTATAAAAAAAATGTGAAAGAAAAATATAACCAAGCCCTACTTGCTTCATTTTCACACTTCACCCTCTTTTCTTTCTTATTTACCCTCAACCATCATTGTCGCGCCCCCTTTTTCTCGCGAAATCGGGTTTATGACATTCGGTTGGGACAACTCTTTCCTTTTGGGAGAGGGGTTTTGCAATTTTGAAGAGTCGTCACCTAACGATTTTAAGGTGCGTTAGGGCACCTATGGGGTTTAACTACAACTATGTTTGGTAACCAGCGATAGGGTAAAGGCTTGAAATTATTCCAAGGGGAAGGTGTTAGGCACCCCTTAGGATCCACTAGAGTTGTTCCCGGCCAGATAGTTTTTTTTTGTAAATTTGTGCAATTAGCAAGTTAACAAATACGGCTCAAATAATAGGGAATTTTAAATTTAAACACACAAATGCTTGAAAAACAATAAAAAGAAAGAGTTTGAAAAGAGTTATACTCTAAGCATGCTTGTGAATGTTAAAGGGGTCCTATGTTTGTTTGTAATATGGATCACATCAATGCAATACCCGGTATGGCACTCCTCAGAAGAGGGGATACACGTAGTATTAGCGCACCGGTCATCATGTCCACATCTACCCTTCCCACTCGATGAAGGTATTAAAGCGATGATTGGTCTCGGCCGCTATTGTATGTTGTTTACCCGTCTTGTTCCTATTAGTCCCAGAGGAATTTAGGACTACTATTCCTATAAGAGGGAGGCTTTAGGCTGACTCTTAGGTTTAAAGGTAAAAAGGCTAAGGCGACATACAAAAACAAGTAGGGCTGCATTTAGAAGGGAAGCATGCAAGCAGTTAAAAGGTTCATGTATACCTCCGCAAATAATGCATATAAACAGCATGACTTAAAACACAGTTAAGGTCTGAATTTTAAAGATCCTAAAGCAAGGTGCTTGAGTCAGAACCAGATTCATTATATAACTCAGAAAAGAAGTCTGAATCAGGCTTTTCTGCTGGTTGCAGCAGTTGATAATTTAAACAAAGGCAGTCCGGTTTTATTTAAGTAATTGCCTAAGGTTTGCCTAGGCGTGAGCAGGATTCAGTAGTTATTCAAGATTATTATGGCAGTTGGAGATTATTATTATTACATAAACATATTTTTCTAGGTGTTCAGCACATAGAATTGTTTCTAGTTAATTGTAGAGACTAAATGAAATTGTTTTATTCCTTTTTTATGTACTCGTAGTTAGCCTAAGTGTGCTTGAGCGAATGAAACCCTAAAGACATGATATCTAGTATGCAGAGATGCAGAAGAATGTATATACTGAACCTAAACATGATTTCTATATGCACAAATATTACATTGTTTAGAACAATAATTACTGGGATATGCAGAGATGATATATTTGTTAATATTTTTTAGCCTAAAACAGGATCTTTTAGTGTGCATGGCAGTAGTGTATTCTTTTTAGGGGAAAATCGATCCAAACCGAACCATGAACACCTCTGACCGGAGCCACTCCCACCCTCTCCCGAATATCTTCATTCATAATCTTATCCAGCCTAGTGTGCCCACACATCCATCTCAACATCCTCATTTCTGCTACTTTCCTCTTCTGGATATGTGAATTCTTGATTGGCCAACGCTCAGCCCCATACAACATGGCCGGTCTAACACCACTTACCTTTGAGTTTCGGTGGAATATTCTTGTCACACAGGACTCCAGACACTAACCTCCATTTCATCCACCCCACCCTAATACGATGTGTAATATCCCCGTCGATCTTCCCATCTCCCTAGATAATTGACCCTATGTACTTAAAACTTTCTTTCTTGAGGATTACCTGTCACGTCGCTGAACTTACATTCCACATATTCTATCTTAGTCCTACTCAACTTGAAACCTTTAGACTCCAGGGCCTGCCTCCATAACTCTAGTCTCCCATTAATGCCGCCTCGCGTCTCCTCAATCAGAACTATATCATCAGCAAACAACATACACCATGACACCTCTCCTTAGATATGGTGTGTCAGTGCGTCCATCGCCATGACAAATAAGAACGGGCTGAGCGTAGATCCTTGGTGTAACCCCATAACCACCGAAAAAGTCTTTGAGTCACCTTCCACAGTCCTAACCCGAGTCATAGATCCATCATACATCTTGTATCGCCCTAATGTAAGAGACTGGCATACCTTTCACCTCCAGACACGTCCAAAGGACGTCCCTGGGGACCTTTTCATACGCCTTCTCTAGGTCATTAAACACCGTATGCAAATCCCTCTTCCTATCCTGTATTGTTCCATCAACCTTCTGATAAGGTGGATAACTTCCGTAGTAGAACGACCCGGCATGAACTCAAACTGGTTTTTCGATATAGACACCGCCCTCCTTATCCTTCCTTCCACCACCCACTCCCAAATTTTCATGGTATGACTTAATAACTTGATACTCCTATAGTTGTTACAATTCTGGATATCACCTTTGTTCTTGTACACTGGAATCATTGTACTCCACCGCCACTCATAGGCATCCTCTTCGTCCTGAAGATAACATTAAACAACCCAGTCAGCCACTCCAAGCCTGCTCTACCCGCATATTTCCAAAACTCTACTGGAATCTGGTCCGGTCGCTTTGCCCCGGCTCATCTTACCCATCGCACGCACGACCTCCTCAACCTTAATACACATACAATACCTAAAGTCGTGGTGGCTCTCAGAGTGTCCCAGTTGCCCTAACACGATGTTTCCATCCCCCTCTTCATTCAGAAGTTTATGAAAGTACGACTGTCATCTTTGCCTAGTCTGGACGTCTTCCATCAATACTCGACCGTCCTCATCTTTGATGAACCTCACTTAATATTTCTCTTTCTCAATTATTATCCATAATCTTTAATATTTGGATATATTATAGTTGGTTAGGATTTTAAACCAAAAAAACTGTCGGGCTTTATGTCAAGTAGCATCAATGATAAGAATTGGTAAATTACTTTGCCCTGTGCCTTCAACTTTTAAAATACAACTCATCAAATACCCTCTAATCCACATTGAATACCATTATCAAAAGGCTGGATTGACTTACAAATAAATAAACCTTTTTTTTTTGGAATAAATTATTTATATTTTCCTTCTATTTCATACATTTTCTTATTAATATGTTCCAAAAAGAACAATACATTTCTATAATTGAAATAATTTAATTTTTAACTCTTTATTTTACTTATTTTATCCATAATGAGAAGTTTTTATAACCATACAAATGTCATGGTACCACAAAATTTTTATTCCTTAAACTTTTAATACCATAAGTTCCAAAAGTCTTGTTTTCTTTTTTTAAACTCCGTGCTAAATCAAACTAACTCGTCTAAATAAAACGGGGAGTAAAACATTTCTTTCCTACCCTCGTTAAAAAAGAGGCTGTGGTTGGTAGATAGATTAGTAGTCAAACTTCCCAGAAAAGCAGGGAAGGCTGAAAAAAACACAGCCACATGAACAAAGTAGAAGCAGAATTGAATACTCTCACTTAGAAAAATTGAATACTCCACTTCTTTTAATTGACAAATGACGAGAATAAATACCAAAACACCAATTAATTGATCAAACATCCTTCTACTTTCAGATATCATCTCACATGTCACATCCCTATTACATTAGGGTGAAAATTTTATTTTGTATCTCATATAACTGGCACTGATTATATGAGCCAACTTTTTTATCTCACAGTTTTGTGGACCCATATTTTTGTGGATCCAGAAGTATAAGATTTAGGTCCATAAATTTGTGAGACAAAAAGAAATCTCACCAACTAGTGTCAGTTGTATGAGACACAAAATAAAACTTCTCGTTAGGCTCTAAGCTTAACCGACACGATATTAGGTGATTTTTTTAATTTACCTACAAAAAGTTTCTTTAATAGATATGATTATTGAACGTGTGCATATTTGGACTATTTTATCAGATACTTATTATTGTATTTTATATCAATAGTTATACTCTTTCCGTTTCAGTTTATGTGATCAATTTCCTTTTGGGTGTAAGCATAAACTATAATTTTACCAGGATCTTGAACATGATAATCTTACATGTAATCGTCATAGAAAACATACCTGAAGCGGAATCCATTATATTAAAGCGGAAGCGTTAATTGAAATTGGTTTCTTGCCCCTTGCCCTAGCTTTACGTTACCGCCGACTTTAGTGATAGAAGAGAGAATAGAAAAATACGGTAACCCTAATGGGTGGGGAGATGACCAATTTATAGAGGTTATCACTTAATCTGGTACGTCCATCAAGTTACCAATCGGACGGATGGGATTTGATAATTAAATAAATATTAATTATGTGTCTTAACCTATTGGGCCACATACACGTAGGAAAAATAACCTACATTCTCCCACTTGGCCCAATAATCACATAATATTAATATTTAATATAGGAACATTAGTTGCGCATAAATAAATCTCTTATATAATGTCCATCATCAACACCATAATACGATAAACTACTAAATGTGAGTTATGGAGGTTATATATAATTTATCTACATACTCCCTTCCATATACTACAATATTAGCAACTCATTGTACCAGTTCCATAAGCCATAAAATATTATGGTCCACAATAATGTCTCATTGAGACTTATCATATAATATCTCAAAGCAATAATGTGTACACCATTATAAGAAACAGAAAATCATTAATGTATATCAGAAATATATAAATGAGCTCAGAGTGTCAGAACATCATAAATACATCGGTCATAAATACAACCAATACCCATTCTATGTGTGAGCACGTGATTTTTGCTCTCACGATAATTACTCCCAAAATTATAAAATAAAATAGTTTTGTTGTCACATT
>MDKF010417309.1:0-24380 GCA_026770625.1 Nicotiana glauca
TGAAAAATTTAAATAACTAATCCCGTTCCGACCGTCCTTTAATTGGAAAAACTCTTTTTGTGTTTATATCCCTTTTAACGGGGTGTAAGCATCGTAAAAAAGAGGTGTGACACCAATGAGGTGACCTAGCCGATCGGGTCGTGATCGGACACCATGCCGCACACATGGTGGTAATGTGCTGATATTGAATTCTGGATAAGGGGAATGAAATATTGATTGAAAGTAATGCCTCCAACGAGGTGACCTAGCCGGTTGGGTCGTGACCGGACTCCACTCGAGATGGTGGTGGTAATGAGAACAGTGGTGAACATGTGACAGAAATGCCCTAATCTATGTTGTGGAAATTGTCTGAAAGATTATATGAATTGCTTCTTTAATTTGCCCATATTATTTGCTTGTATCTGTTTGATAGTTCTTTCTAATAAAATGGTGTTTAGTTATACATACCAGTACAATTCAAATGTACTGACGTCCCTTTTGCCGGGGGCGCTACATTCGTGTTTTGATTGTAGGTGGTTCTATAGCAGGCACTCCACTCCACCAGCAGTAGCACCTCCTCCACTTTCCGTCAGTTGTATGGGTGAGCCCCTTTCCTCTCGGGGCCCGGCATGGCTTATGCCGTTGTTCTTCCCGGAGTCTTATTTTTTGTATTTGTGTAAGGTATAGCCGGAGCCTTGTTACCGACATTTCTGTATTGTTCTTCAGTTATATTTAGAGGCTCCGCAGATAGGTTGTGGGTAGTGTCGGGTATTGGAAATTAAAATAGAAATATTGATATTTGGCAATGATGTATATAACTTGTAATACCCTTAAAGTGGCGAAATGAAGTTGCTAATGAAAATTAAATGGAAATCGTTAATTATATGTTGATCGAATTTGATTAATGGAGTCTATCCCTTATTTAATTATGAGTTGGGTTGGGTAGTATGTATGAAACCTGCCAGGCTTGCTCAGTCGGATTCACTCGGTTGAGCGTCGGTCGCGCTCTTCATATTTTGGGGCGTGACATAAGCCCTGCCTCCCCATTTACATAGGGGTAAGCATTGACTTCTCCTTGCATGAGACTAAGCACTGTCTCCTGCCTCCCATTTGCATAAGGCTAAGCATTGTCTTCTCCTTGCATGAGACTAAGCACTGTCTCAATTCTTGCATGAGGCTAAGCCCTGCCTCCCTATTTGCATAAGGCTAAGCATTGCCTTCTCTTTGCATGAGACTAAGCCCAGCCTCAATTCCTGCATGAGGCTAAGCCCTGCCTACCCATTTGTACAAAGCTAAGCATTGCCTTCTCTTTGCGTGAGATTAAGCCCTGTCTCAATTCCTGCATGAGGCTAAGCCCTGCCTCCCTATTTGCATAAGGCTAAGCATTGCCTTCTCTTTAATTGAGACTAAGCCCTGTCTCAATTCTTGCATGAGGCTAAGCCCTGTCTCAATTCTTGCATGAGGCTAAGCCCTGCCTCCCCATTTGCATAAGGCTAAGCATTGCCTTCTCTTTGCATGATACTAAGCCGTGTCTCAATTCCTGCATGAGGCTAAGCCCTGCCTCCCTATTTGCGTAAGGCTAAGCATTTCCTTCTCTTTGCATGAGACTAAGCCCTGTCTCAATTCCAGCTTGAGGCTAAACCTTGCCTCCCTATTTGCATAAGGCTAAGCATTGGCTTCTCTTTGCATGAGACTAAGCGCTGTCTCGATTCCAGCATGAGGCTAAGCCCTATCTTCTCATTTGAATAAGGCTAAGCATTTCCTTCTCTTTGCATGATATTAATCCCTATCTCAATTCCTGCATAAGGCTAAGCCTTGCCTCCCCATTTGCATAAGGCTAAGCATTGGCTTCTCTTTGAGACTAAGCGTTGTCTCCCTTTGCATAAATGTTGCTCTATTCCAAAGCTTGCATTATTCTCTTCTTTTGGGGCTAAGCTCTATCTCGATCCTGTACACGACTAGGCTCTATCTTGTTTTCTCTTAAGCATCATGTCTCTACATCTCATGGGCTGATATATAGCCAATTTGTCCAAAGACGTCATAGTTCGAAGGCGCCATCCTCATAGCCTGAAGACTCCATATCATGGCCTGAGGATCTCTCAATATTGCACACCATTATTCAAAGGTGTCATGGTTCAAAGGCACCATTCTCATGGCCCAAGAACATCATTTCATGGTCTGTGAATCCCTTATCTCACGATTCATGGCGCATGACATCATGGTCTAAGGATATCACCCTCACCGTCCAAAGACAACCTTCATGGTCCAAAGGGAATTTGCATCATGTTTAAATTCTCAGAATAATCCATATATACTTGTATGTATCCCGTTTAAGTTTTGCAGGTAATCCAAGAAGTAACAGTTCTTCAAACAGGAGCAATCTTTGCTCCGGTTTCCATTTGTAACATTCACATTTCGCAAATGTTTTAAGCACAACCATCCACCATCAATTCCCACTTCTTACTGTATGTCTATTCAGATACTTTCTCTATAACACATCTGTTATGTTTTAGATTCACATTCATAATTCCGCATAAACCCAGTCGATACTATCCTTCCCAAAACTACCCTTTCAGAAACACACGACTATTCCTATAACAATTCCATTGGTTTTATTCACCGTTGGGTCCAGAACTGCACATGGCTTGATTCCTATAAAACCAGGTATATAAAGGCAGCTTAGAAACCAGAGTATGGCCTATATTTTTCAAATCACCCCATTCGGTCAAAATTAGTCATTATTTCTTTACCCGATAACTCTTTCAACCTTTCCGGATAAAGATGGGCAACTGTTGATACACAATTTTCCCTTCCATATTTGAAAAATGCATATATACTTTCAAAATAGCGCATGAGCATCATCAAGTATTTTACCTAATTTTTCCATAATTTTTAAAGATTTTTAATCAATTTATTCCCATATGTCATTGCATAAATAATCATTAATTACATCACAAATAATTTTTATGATTATTTAATCATATAAATTCATCATTTATGCCAACATAGTATTTAAATATTTTAGTGCATTTTTTATAATTACATTTGCATTTTTAGGCTAAATTGTACATCTTTGCAATAATAGCTCATATTAATGTATAATTACATTATTTATGCAGAAAATAATCTTTTATATTTTTAAAATGTTAAAGAACTATTTCAAATCATTTTAGTACACAAAGGATATTTTCAGTATTTATTTATTATTTTTATAAATTATTTATTTATGAAAATTGGGTATTTAAAATCTGGCCCCATTTTTATTTAAATTTTGACTTAGAATTACCCAAGCTAACCCAACTTACCTATCCAATTACCCTAAGCCCCAACCAAGTAACCCCTTACTAAACCCGGTCGGTACCAACCTAGCCAACCCGAGTTAGTGTCTTCTAAAAATCCCGGCCATTGATCTTTAAGATCAACAACTCACATTTAACCCCACCCTTTTAATTACCCAAAATCCCTAACCTTAACCCATATCTCACCACCGGCCTCCCCTAAATGCTATCTACTCCTCTCCTCTCGTCTGTCAAACCCTAGCACCGTCACCCCCAAATCTCTCCTATTCCGGTTCAAACATGGAATCAATTCTGATTTACTTACCTATTTTGTGTTACTCTATCATTATACGATTGTCTATGGTATTACTTGGATTCTTGCCCTATTTTTGGCAAGAACTACCACAATAACGGGTAGATTCACCCTGATTCTATGAAGATCTAGACGATCTTTTGTCCATATACATGTTTTATTGAACGATTCTTGCATATCTGGTGTCATTCAAAGCATCAGTCTCAACTAGGATTTGAGACCTTTCCTTGTTCTTAACTGATTTTTGATTGATACTCTTACCTTTCTCGTATTTGACTAATATTTTCCTTATTTCTGTTTAATCTACCACGTTTCCTTTATTTTTACCTTATTTTGCCCTAGATCTGATTGTTAATCGATTCTTATGTGATATTTTCCTTATTCTCTGTTGTATCCCCTTATTTTAAGTGTTACTCACATGATTACATGCCATTATTCTCTGTTAATATGTAAAACTCTTTGTTTAGATTATTTGCCCTAAAAATTAGATCCTAATTGATTATGTGTTTAATACTTACTGTGTTTCATGTTTATACTATACTACTATATAAACCCCACCATTTTCCCCTTTAGGACAAAAAAAATCGATATACTCTCTCTGATAAACTTAAGATTTGACTCGGTGCTCTCTTTGCTATCTCGTTCTATTTTTGGTTTGGCCTGGTGAAAGCCAAGGCCAAACATTATGGGTTCTCGACTATTGTGGTGTTATTATTGCTTTTCTTGCCTAATTGGTGAGTGACTATCCTTTGTCATTTCATTCCTATATATCCATGAACTGTGTTTATGATCCAGCATGTTTGAAGTTTACCTTTTGAGCATGACTCTGCTAAATTGATGTTTATTTGAGTCTCCTTAGTCCTTTAATTCAGATTGTTAGTTCTGAGACTATTTGTTTTGAATAATATGAATCCTCTTAGGTGTTAGCTTAATACCTTTAAATTTAATAATATGAATCCTCTTAGGTGTTAGCTTAATACCTTTAAATTTACTTCCTGTAAGCAGTTTTGTTAGTTCGGCACTTTCCATGAATCTCTAATAATCTCTTAGGGTAACATTAGAATACTTGTTAGTGCACCCATCCTGAATCTTTACAAGTTTGTGGTCATATGTTTGATCAGTGCTAAGCCCCTATTTTACCACTCATGTACCCCGATAACCTGTCTTTTAGCATGTCTTTAATTCATTTGACTCCATATGATTGTTTGACTCTTGGGTAACTAGTTCATGTTTTCGTACCGTGTCTGAATACTGATTGTGAGTAGCACACCTTGTCCTAAAATGTTAGGATGTACACTTAACCTATTAGACCTTTCAGGCTTTAACTTATCAGGTACTATGCATCTGTGCATAAACAACTTTGCAAATCTTTCCAATTTGTCTTAATGCAATTCTGCCTATATATATTTTGTGTTTTAGAACACTGTTATGATTGCTTTTTCCTAAAATCAATCTGTTTTAAAATCTGTCCTTTATCATTGCCTACTTTTATATGCTGCTACTTTTAAAGTCCTTTTCTTAGGTCATTTAGTTTCTTTCCCTCACCTCCTCAGTGTGAGCATTGCTCGGGGTCCATGTGAGACTCATGTGAACTCTAACACACTAGGGTTTAGTTTCTAATCTCCTTTGAACTATTTATGAGTATTTGTTCTTTAGCGTGAGCATTGCCCTGGGTTCTTGAAGCCCTTAGAAACTTGAACACACTAGAGATTTGGGTTCTGTATACTATGGGTGAATCATTCACCATCGATTATTATGTACCTATGAAAGTGAACCTTGGAGCTACTATGGTTTGAAGGCTGGGTTGCATAGGTGTATTTGGGCTTGTTGTAGGCTTTATATATTTTGTTTCATCATTATTATGTAATTCATTCACTAATCTAGTCTGTAATAATTTTGTAACAAAACAATTCTGGGGTATTTAGTGAATTGGGAAGGGTTTCTTATTTTCCTTTGCAAAGTCGGGTAGAAATCCTGCCTATAGGATCTCTATCTGTTAGTTCTGCCTATAAGTTCCATATTATGTTATTGTGTGTTAGGAATCCGGCCTATAGGTTCTATGTTAGGCTTACATGTTAGAAATCCTTCCTATAGGAGTAACGCTGCGATCTATTAGAAATCCTGCCTATAGGACTAACACTGTGATCTGTTAGAAATCCTGCCTTTAGGTGTACCAATTTTTTCAGTAATCGCGTGTTAGCAATAATACCTATTTGATCTATATTTGACTCAAATTGTTTTCTGGCTCAATGTGTATAAATTCCCGCTCATATACTGATCAATGCTAGAAATCATGCCTATAGGATTAAAATTAGCTCAATATTAGAAATCATGCCTATAAGATTAACATTATCTCAATACTAGAAATCGTGCCTATAGGATTAAAATCAGTTCAATGATAGAAATCATGCCTATAGAGTTAAAACCAGTTCAAACCTAGAAATCATGCCTATAAGGTAATAATCATCACACTCGTAGAAGTCATGCCTATAGGATCCTATTAACTGATTGTGAATATGTTTCTGTGATTATCACTGCCAATCACCTAAAAAACATGCCCATAGGGTTTAACAATAATTCTAGACTTATGATTGTGATTTACTATTATTCATTAACGCCTAAAATGCCCGAATATAGTACTGAATTAAAATCAGTTGGCAATATACGTAGGCCCTTACAACCACATTAAGAACTGACTTTGCATACCATTTCCTTCTTGTTCTCCACATAGATATCTTTCCCATAACACTCTAAGATTAATTAAGCCTGCTAAATCAGTAGCATGCATTTGTTGTTTACATGCGGATGTCAGCATGAGCCCATATCTGTCTTTATTTGTGAAGTCCTAGTTGTTTTGCTTTTCACCTAGTAATTTGCAATATTGAGAACCTTAGGCCTAGTCTAGAACTTCCCCAAATAGAGGTCCCAATGCCTACAGGACCTTAGGTAAGGGACGGGTAGTGCACGCATAAGACACGAGTTAGAATCAACTAGAGCGCTTTAGGTTAAAAACTCAATATTGGTAATTGGGTAGTAGGAGATGATAGTATGTGCCCACTGGATAATATGAGTAACACCCCCATCTTGGGGAGTTATGAAGTATTATTTTTGTTGTACGGGGTGATCCTATAGGCTACAAAATTTCGGACCCCCATCCTTATTAAATAGTTTATTCCCTTCCTTAGACTAATTTGCATAATTTAAGTTCGACCGTGACCCATCGTTTTGGATCTTGAGTGATACCTAACACCTTTCCCTTAAGTCAATTTGAGCCCTTACCCGATCTATGGTGATGCAAGCTGGTATAATCTGAGTTATTTGTTATAGGTGCCATAACGCACCTTAATCTATTAGGTGGCGACTCTAATAACCAATTCCTTTCCCTACTCTCCGAAAATGAGTTATCAAAATGTCGAAACCTGATTTCGCAAGAAAAAGGGGGCACGATAGCAAGGCTAGGCTATTGGGTACTGATATGATTCAGGATTCTTTGGACAAGGTTAACTTGATCTGGATCGGCTTCACACGGTGCAGTCTAGATAGAAGAGTTACACCGATAGAAAGGTTCGTGATATTGCTTTCATGGTTAGGGAGAAGGTACTACTCAAGGTTTTGACCCATGATGGGTGTTATGAGGTTTGGGAAGAAGGGAAACTTGAACCCTATGTATATTAGGCCATTTGAGGTGCTTTAGAGGATTGGAGAGGTGGCTTACAAGATTGCCTTTCCACCTAGCTTGTCGAGTGTGCATACAGTATTTCATGTTTCTATGCTTTGAAAGTACGTCAGCAATCTTTCTCATGTCTCACATTTAACCCCACCCTTTTAATTACCCAAAATCCCTAACCCTAACCCATATCTCACCACCGGCCTCCCGTAAATGCTATCTACTCCTCTCCTCTTGTCTGTCAAACCCTAGCACCGTCACCCCCAAATCTCTCCTATTTCGGTTCAAACATGGAATCAATTCATGATTTACTTACCTATTTTGTGTTACTCTATCATTATACGATTGTCTATGGTATTACTTAGATTCTTGCCCCTATTTTTGGCAAGAACTACCATAATAACGGGTAGATTCACCCTGATTCTATGAAGATCTAGACGATCTTTTGTCCATATACATGTTTTATTGAACGATTCTTGCATATCTGGTATCATTCAAAGCATCAGTCTCAACTAGGGTTTGAGACCTTTCCTTGTTCTTTACTGATTTTTGATTGATACTCTTACCTTTCTCGTATTTGACTAATATTTTCCTTATTTCTGTTTAATCTACCATGTTTCCTTTATTTTTACCTTATTTTGCCCTAGATCTGATTGTTAATCGATTCTTATGTGATATTTTCCTTATTCTCTGTTGTATCCCCTTATTTTAAGTGTTACTCACATGATTTCATGCCATTATTCTCTGTTAATATGTTAAACTCTTTGTTTAGATTATTTGCCCTAAAAATTAGATCCTAATTGATTATGTGTTTAATACTTACTGTGTTTCATGTTCATACTATACTACTATATAAACCCCACCCTTTTCCCCTTTAGGATTAAAAAAAAATCGATATACTCTCTCTGATAAACTTAAGATTTGACTCGGTGCTCTCTTTGCTATCTCGTTCTATCTCTGGTTTGGCCTGGTGAAAGCCAAGGCCAAACATTCTGGGTTCTCGACTATTACGGGATCCAGCATGTTTGAAGTTTACCTTTTGAGCATGATTCTGCTAAATTGATGTTTATTTGAGTCTCCTTAGTCCTTTAATTAAGATTGTTAGTTCTGAGACTATTTGTTTTGAATAATATGAATCCTCTTAGGTGTTAGCTTAATACCTTTAAATTTACTTCCTGTACGCAGTTTTGTTAGTTCGGCACTTGCCATGAATCTCTAGTAATCTCTTAGGGTAACATTAGAATACTTGTTAGTGCACCCATCCTGAATCTTTTCAAGTTTGTGCTCATATGATTGATCAGTGCTAAGCCCCTATTTTACCACTCATGTACCCCGATAACCTGTCTTTTAGCATGTCTTTAATTCGTTTGACTCCATATGATTGTTTGACTCTTGGGTAACTAATTCATGTTTTCGTACCGTGTCTGAATACTGATTGTGAGTAGCACACCTTGTCCTAAAATGTTAGCATGTACACTTAACCTATTAGACCTTTCAGGCTTTAACTTATCAGGTACTATGCATCTGTGCATAAACAACTTTGCAAATCTTTCCAATTTGTCTTAATGCAATTCTGCCTATATATATTTTGTGTTTTAGAACACTGTTATGATTGCTTTTTCCTAAAATCAATCTGTTTTAAAATCTGTCCTTTATCATTGCCTACTTTTATATGCTGCTACTTTTAAAGTCCTTTTCTTAGGTCATTTAGGTTCTTTCCCTCACCTCCTCAGTGTGAGCATTGCTCGGGGTCCATGTGAGACTCATGTGAACTCACACACTAGGGTTTGGTTTAATCTCCTTTGAACTATTTATGAGTATTTGTTCTTTAGCGTGAGCATTGCCCTGGGTTCTTTAAGCCCTTAGAAACTTTGACACACTAGATATTTGGGTTCTGTATACTATGGGTGAATCATTCACCACCGATTATTATGTACCTATGAAAGTGAACCTTGGAGCTACTATGGTTTGAAGGCTGGGTTGCATAGGTGTATTTGGGCTTGTTGTAGGCTTTCTATAGTTTATTTCATCATTATTATGTAATTCATTCACTAATCTAGTCTGTAATAATTTTGTAACAAAACAATTCTGAGGTATTTAGTGAATTGGGAAGGGTTTCTTATTTTTCTTTGCAAAGTCGGGTAGAAATCCTGCCTATAGGGTCTCTATCTGTTAGTTTTGCCTATAAGTTCCATATTATATTATTGTGTGTTAGGAATCCGGCCTATAGGTTCTATGTTAGGCTTACATGTTAGAAATCCTTCCTATAGGACTAACGCTACGATCTATTGGAAATCCTACCTATAGGACTAACACTGTGATCCGTTAGAAATCTTGCCTTTAGGTGTACCAATTTTTTCAGTAATCGCGTGTTAACAATCATACCTATTTGATCTATATTTGGCTCTAATTTTTTCTGGCTCAATGTGTATAAATTCCCACTCATATACTGATCAATGCTAGAAATCATGCCTATAGGATTAAAATTAGCTCAATATTAAAAATCATGCCTATAAGATTAAAATTATCTCAATACTAGAAATCATGCCTATAGGATTAAAATCAGTTCAATGATAGAAATCATGCCTATAGAGTTAAAACCAGTTCAGACCTAGAAATCATGCCTATAAGGTAATAATCATCACACTCGTAGAAGTCATGCCTATAGGATCCTATTAACTGATTGTGAATATGTTTCTGTGATTATCACTGCCAATCACTTAAAAAACATGCCCATAGGGTTTAACAATAATTCTAGACTTATGATTGTGATTTATTATTATTCATTAACGCCTAAAATGCCCGAATATAGTACTGAATTAAAATCAGTTGGCAATATACGTAGGCCCTTACACCCGCATTAAGAACTGACTTTGCATACCATTTCCTTCTTGTTCTCCACATAGATATCTTTCCCATAACACTCTAAGATTAATTAAAGCCTGCTAAATCAGTAGCGTGCATTTGTTGTTTACATGCGGATGGCAACATGAGCCCATATCTGTCTTTATTTGTGAAGTCCTATTTGTTTTGCTTGTCACCTAGTATTTTGCAATATTGAGAACCTTAGGCCTAGTCTAGAACTTCCCCAAATAGATGTCTCAATGCCTACAGGACCTTAGGTAAGGGACGGGTAGTGCACGCATAAGACAGAGTTAGAATCAACTAGAGCGTTTTAGGTTAAAAACTCAATAATAGTAATCGGGTAGCAGGAGATGATAGTATGTGCCGACTGGATAATATGAGTAACACCCCCATCTTGGGGGAGTTACGAAGTATTATTTATGTAGCACGGGGCGATCCTATAGGCTACAAAATTTATGACCCCCATCCTTATTAAATAGTTTATTCCCTTCCTTAGACTAATTTGCATAATTGAAGTTCGACCGTGACCCATCGTTTTGGACCTTTAGGGGTACCTAACACCTTTCCCTCAAGGTAATTTGAGCCCTTACCCGATCTATGGTGATGCAAGCTGGTATAATCTGAGTTATTTGCTATAGGTGCCATAACTCACCTTAATCTATTAGGTGGCGACTATAATAACCAATTCCTTTCCCTACTCTCTGAAAAGGAGTTATCAAAATGTCGAAACACGATTTCGCGAGAAGAGGGGGCTCGATAGCAAGGCTAGGCTATTGGGTACTGACATGATTCAGGATGCTTTGGACAAGGTTAACTTGATCTGGATCGGCTTCACACGGTGCAGTCTAGACAGAAGAGTTACTATTGATTTCATGGTTGGGGAGAAGGTACTACTCAAGGTTTTGACCCATGATGGGTGTTATGAGGTTTGGGAAGAAGGGAAACTTGAACCCTATGTATATTAGGCTATTTGAGGAGCTTTAGAGGATTGGAGAGGTGGCTTACAAGATTGCCTTTCCACCTAGCTTGTCGAGTGTGCATCCAGTATTTCATGTTTCTATGCTTCGAAAGTACGTCAACAATCTGTCTCATGTTTTAGACTTTAGCACAGTTCAGTTGGATGGTGATTTAACTTATAATGTGGAGCCGATTTCCATTTTGGGTTGGCAAGTTTGAAATTTGATGTCAAAGGATATAACTTCAGTGAAGGTGCAGTGGAGAGGTCAGTCAGTTGATGAGTCCACTTGGGAGACCGAGCGGGATATGCGGAGCAGATATCCATGCCTATTTGAGACTCCAGGTACCTTTTAGACCCGCTGCAGGATGAAAGTTTGTTTAAGAAGGGGAGGATGTAACGACCTGGCCGGTCGTCTTGAGACTTGTAGCCCTGTTCCCCCATCTACTGGTAATTTTATACTTTACAGTTGTTATGTGACTTGCCGGGGTAGTTGGTTCGGGTCCGGAGAGGTTTCGAAATGAATTGAGACACTTAGTGTCAAGGTTGAAATGTTAAGTTAAAAAGGTTGATCAGATGTTGACTTATGTGTAAACAACTATGGAATGGAGTTTTGATGGTTCAGATAGCTCTGTTGGGTATTTTGGACTTAAGAGTGTGTTCGGATGGTGATTTGGGGGTCCATTGATGAATTAGGCTTGAAATGGCGAAAGTTGGAAATTTGGAAGTTTGACCGAGAGTGGACTTTGTGGTTACCGGGCTCGGATTGGGGTTTCGGGATTTGGAGTAGGTCCATGGTGTCATTTTTTACTTGTATGCAAAATTTAAGGTCAATTGGACGTGATTTGATAGGTTTTGGCATCAAATGTTGAAGTTAGAAGTTCAAAAGTTTATTAGGCTTGAATCGATGCGCGATTCGTGGTTTTAGAGTTTTTTGATATGATTTGAGGGATCTACTAAGCTCGTATGATATTTCGGGATTTGATGGTATGTTTGGTTGAGGTCTCGGGGATTTCGGGTGAGTTTCAGATGGTTAACGGATCAATTTTGGACTTGGTGTTATGGCTGGATTTTTCTGGTGCCTCTAATCTGGTTTCCTTTCCCATGATTGCGTGTGAAGGTCTGCTATCGCATAGGATTTTTTGGGGGCAGTGGTGAATTTAATCTATGCATTCACGAGATGTGGTATGCAATCGTAGGTTTGGTCAGGTAGTGCATCGCAAGTGCATACGCAGTGCCGCGTTCGCGAAGAGGTGAAGAGACAGCTGGTTCTCATGCGTCTGTGCTTTGCGATCGCGTGAATGGAGATATGATTGTGTAGGTCTGAGCAAGCGGTGGTTCACATTTTCGTGGAGGTATCCACGTTCACATAGGGTAATTTTATGGGGTAGATTGATTTGTGCTACGCGAACCCGGGAAGAGGGTCGTTCGCGATGAAGGTTAACTAGGCACCAATGTTAAATTTCAAAAATGAGGGTTTGGGTTCATAACATATATTTGATTTTGGAAGCTTGGTAGGAGACGATTCTTGGAGAGATTTTCAAGCAGGTGATTGGGGTAAGCGATTCTTACCTAGTTTTAGTTAATTTCCATGTTTATGTCTTATTTAATTAGTGATTTGGGGTGGAAAATTGGGGGAAAATAGAGAAGGTCCTTAGGCCGAATTTTGAGGTTCTGATAGAGATTTTGATATCGGATTAGAGTAATTTTGTTATGGGCGGACTCGTGGTTGAATTGGTATTCAAATTTTGTGACTTTTACCTAATTTCGAGACGTGGCCCCGAGGGACGACTTTTGAGTTGACTTTTTGACTTTTGATTAAGAGCTTAACATTTTCTTATAGAATTGATTCCTTTGCCTCGTGTTGATTGTATTAAACTGTTGTGACTAGATTCGAGTCATTTGGAGGCTGTTTCGCGAGGCAAGGGCTTGTCGGAGTAGGGATTTGCACAACTTGAGGTAAGTAATATTTCTAAACATGGTTCTAAGGGTATGAAACCCCTAATTATGTGTTATGTGTTATGTGTTATGTGATAGATATTGAGGTGACGCGCTGGATAAGTGACAGGCGTGTGGGCATGCACCGTAGAAATTGTGATTTTGTCATTTCCCAGGATCTGTGTAGCCATTTTATCTGAACATTCTTGTTTTACTCTATGTGTTACAACACTTAAGCTGTAATTCATCATAGGAATCATGTTTTGGCTATATACCGGTACTGTTGGGATCCAAAGTAGTCGTTCTTTGTTGTTTACTTATTTGTTAAATTGCAGTTATGTACTAAGTCTTATTCATCATATCATATCATATCTCAGTCTTTGTTAATGTGTCATATCTCGTATCATTTATTAGGGTTGCTTAATATGAGTGTTGTGAGCCTGAGGGACTAGAGAGATTGATGACTGAGTAAAGCTGAGGGCCTGAATATGAGTGATATTTATGGGATCGAGCTGCACGCCACATCATATTTTATTTACTTATGCTTGGATCTGGCTTATTATAGCACTTAGACTGAAGGAGCCCCTCCAGAGTGTGCACACCCACAATGAGCGCAAATGATTTATATTGAGGGATGGATCTTCCCTGGGCATATATCTTACCCGAATTATTTACATTTGGGGATGGATTTTTCTTAGGTTGGATTGGCCTTATACAGTACTGAGTGACTGACTATAAGTTGATATATATATATATATGTGTGTGTGTGTGTATATATATATATATGGGAAGGATTTTCCCTAGGCTAGATTATATACAGTACTGAGTGATTGAGCACTCTGAGAGTGTGAGTACGCGAGGCTTCCATTGAAATGCATAACATATAGCTTGCACACTGCATGTAGATATAGAGATGGAATATCCCTCATATCATTCAGAGTTGATCCATATTACTTGTATCGAGTTTTTATCTGATGAACTTGAAACCATGCCTACATTTCTGTACTGTTATCTCCATATTGAACTATAACTACTGATATCGTCACTACTTTCAGTCTAAAGGTTAGATTTGTTACTTATTAAGTTGGTTGTATTCACGCTACACCCTGCACCTCGTGTGCAGATTCACGTGCTTCCAGTCACGGCGGTTACTGAGTTGCGGAGTATGGACCTTCAGAGATCATCGAGGTAGCTGCTCGGCAGTTTCAGACCTTGACTCTCCTCCTTTATATTTCAGTTATTTATTCTGTTTTTACCTTCTAGACAGTGTAGTAGAGTATATCATTTTGTATATGCTTATGTACTCAGCGACACCCCGATTTTTGGGAGAGATATGTTTTGAATTATGACTTCCTATTCTGTTTTAAAAAGATTTCCTTTTAATTAAGTGTTTTTGTATCCTTCAAAGATTTAAAATGCTGGAAATATCTGAGTAGTCAGCTTGACTAGTACTATGATTTGCGCCATCATGACGGGTTGGTTTTGGGTCGTGACAAAGTAGAACGAGGCTGAAACTTATGAGCAAAAGAATGTGCAACATAAGGGTAGCACAAACACCCAAATACCTTAATTAAATTATAATATGATGGTTTACCATACAATTTTTCATAAGAAGAAATAAAATTGAGAACATGAAGAGGAGTGATATTAATTAAATGAACCTCAAAGAGAGAGGCATCCGCCTAAAAACAAAAATGCATTGAAGCATGAAAGAGAAGGCAACGTATCAGATTATTAACATATTAATACTTTTTTCTACACGCCCATTTTGAGCGGAGGTATATGGACAATAAAAGTGATGAATAATTACACGATTACTAAATAAAGAACAAAAATGAGAATTGTTATACTCTCTGCCACTATCGGATTGAAAATATGCAATAGATAAATTGAAATGTTTGAGACCATTTTATAGAACTCTTTAAATTTATCAAATGCCTCTGGCTTGTTCCACATTAAATAAATCCAAGAGTACTTTGTGTAGTCATCAAGAAGTAAACTATAATAACGAAAATCGGAATTTGAACTAAATGGAGCTTGCCACACATCTTAATAAATTAAAGCAAAAGGAGAATTTGCAATACTATGAGAAGAATAAATAGCATCTTAGATTGTTTGCCCAAGTGACAAGTATTACAACCATAATTTTCAAAAGATGAATACATGGAATAAACCCCTACGAACTAAAGCTGCAGGAGAACATTGCCTCGGATGGCCTAAACATTGGTGACAAAGAAAGGAAGGCCAGCTAACACTTGAAAGAGCAACATGAGAGGAGCGACTGGAGACTGTGTGAACTACATAGAGAGAACCATTATTCTTACAATACAGTACACTTGCTTGGTCTTCTTGTCCTTAAAAAAAACCAGAGTCAGTGAACTAAATGAGACAATTTTTGTTATCCACATATAAACGCTGTACTGACATTATATTCCTTTGTAAAGAGGGAACATATAAAATATTTTTTAATCAAAAAGGCTTTGAAGATGTAATAATTGACGAAGAACCAGTAGATAAAATAGGAAGAAGATTACCATTTCCAACCATCACCCGTGAAAAACTAGTGTCAGTAGAGGGAGATGATAACAGAGATAGATTGTTCGTCATATGCGCAGAAGCACCAGAATCAGGATATCATATAAAAGGTTTGACTTCCTCCAAATTCATAGCATCAAATGATTTTTATAGTGAATTGGGAACGTAAGAATGGTTTAAATGGTTCCTATACTCTATAGCAGTGTGATTAAAGTAAAAATAGATTTGACATTGTTTAGTCGACGTGAAAGAAGGTCCACAAAGAATTCCATCACCAGGAGAGGAAGGACAAAATTTTCGTTGAAAACCAGCCCATTGATTTGAGAAATTAGAGTGAGCAGAGTATTGGCATTGACCCCTGCCTTTGTTCGATCTACCACGACCACGTCCATTGTACGATACTTTTGAATATGTATTAGTATGATATAAACTAGAAGAATGGGGTTGAGAAACTGGTTGTGTTAGAGTGGAAGCAACTAAGGTAGTGTAAGAAGTGGAATCGTCATTATTTGTTGTATTAATATGTTCTTTTTCAGTGAAGTAACAGACTCAATGCTATTAAAGTTGGGAGAGTTCCTGTAGCATTCAATATATAGACAAAAGTTCGATAGGAATACTGAAGTCCTTCCAATGCTTGGGTTACTAAATCATCATCAGAAACTGGTTTTCCAACCGCTCTAAGTGAACAAGCAAGAGAGTGGATTTGTTGAAGATAATCCTCCATGGAAAGTGAGCCTTTCTTAAAATTCTAAAATTTTGATTTCGCATGAATTGACGAGGATGAAACCTGATTAAGATATAGAGAAGCAAAAACATCCAATGCTCTTTTAGAGGTTTCACAAGCATTATTAAGAAGGGAATCAAGATCCGGAGAAGAAAGAGTGGCATTGATCCAACTAAGTGTTATAGTGTCACATTGAATCCGCTGTCGATACTCATCATGGGTTGATGATGGACATGAAATAGAGCCATGAACCAAAGAAAGAAGGTTGTGACTTTTTAGAATAGTAAGAAAACCCCATTTCCATGTAAGATAATTAAGATATGTCAACTCAATAGGTACAAAACCTAAAATATTAGAAATAATTGGAGGAGAATTTGGAACCCAAAGAGGATTCAGAGGAGATCGTCCGATTTGTAGCAGAAGTTTGAGTGGGAAAGAAGTTTGGGAAGCCATGATGTTCTTGATAATAAGTTAAAGTTTAAAATACATAATAGTTTACAAAAGGCCTGCTTGAATTTAAAAGGCCAGAAATACTCTCATTTATATAAGATACAAATATGAAACTATCAATGAAACTAACTACAACATATCCGTACAACACTATTTACAATAATATCTTTGTCACTATCTCTTCGATGGAACTTTAGAATCGGATTTGAAGTTCTTCTATCTTTCCATTAAAACTTCAGAAAAATTGGATCTTAAGTAGTTTTATCTTTTCAAATCAACTTCAAAAATTGGATTTTAAGTTCTTCTATCTTTCCAATGCAATTGCTGAAATTCGAATCCTAAGTTCGGAAATATAAACTTGTTCTTCGAATTTCATCAATTGAACATGCAATTCAATGCTTAAATCTATTCCAAATGTACGCAAATTTGAAATATGTCTTTCAAATTTTGTAAAAAACAAACACCAAATCATCAAATTATCAAAATAACAACAAATCTAACAAACTCATTTTGCAACTAATAAGAAGAAACCCTAAGAACAACCTAAAATGTGTTTACAACTAAGGAGAAGAAGAGGAAACCAAACGGCTCCTGGACACATTTGACATGAACACATAGAAGAAAAAAGCAACAGCAAAGCCCTCTTGTATACATGGGACATAAATATAGAGAAAAAGAAAGTAGTGGCAAAAAAAAGAGAAAAGTGTATCTGAAGTTATCCAACAATTGAATATCAGTCAAAATTTTTTGAACAGTGGGTACAGGTTAAATGAAGGTGACCAAATAGGGGCACCCGTAAAATTTTTACCATCCAACAACACAATAGTTTTAAAAAATTGCAGAAATATGTTACTTTTTGGGGTGGTCTTTAACTTTAGACCCCAATTGCCCTATGAGCAAAACTTCAAGGTCAAAAGCTAAAAGTGTTGCCCACTGGGCAAGTGAGCGAAAACACTTGTTGAACTTGAAGTTCTACCTGTGAGGCAAGCGGGGATAAAAATTAAAGACTATCAACTTTGAGGGCTACTTGTGTACTTCACCCTAATGGTTTGTTAAGGGATTTTATTTAGAGAAACTACACTTTATTACCGCCCCAAAAAATAATCATCGGTAAATTATATATTTTTTGTATAATAATATATAAGATACATAGTTTATACATAATCAATATATATTTTATACATTTGACTAGCAAATTCAATTTTTTTGCGTTGACCGGCAAAATGTGTAACTTGTTCTTTTATTTATTTGGAAGTTTTAACCTAAATAACCACTTAACCAACCCGTTAAACTAAAAATAATTGATCGATGTATTATATATGTATAATAATTCGATATATATATATATATATATATATATATATATATATATATATATTATAAATTTAACCGACTATTCTGTAAAGATCCTTTTATTTGTGACGCTAGTCGAGGATAGCTGTCAAAACTTTAGAGATCTAAGGCATTAGGGCGAACGAGAACATATAGAGTATGCATTAGTTTGAAGAAGATTTTGTGTTCCTGTCATCCCCATACCTGAATCTGTTTCTTTCATCCCCTTGTTATCTCTACTTCTATCCCTAGTGTAACATGATATTATATATGTATAAAATAAATGTTTTTGAAATTTATGATTTTAATTAGAAAGAATTACAAGAAAATACACGTGATTTCACACCATAACAAAAAATGGCCTATGTTTTTAAGTTTTACCCGACCTAGCCCATATTGTACATTTTCTGAAAATTCTAGATCTTGCAAATTCAAAATCTATATTCTTAAAACCATTGCTCTAAAGCTATGGAGTTAAATCTGTGTTCTCACAACCATTGCTTTCACTCTCTCTTTTTCTCACATCTTTTACATATGTTTCAAGCGGTCGTCCGCCATTACTGCTTCTCCTCCTATGTCACCTGGCTGCAATGTAAAAATAAAGAAAGAGTAGAAGTTCACCATTGAAGGCCGTTCAAAGATTTGCTTTTAAAATTATAATTTTTTGAGTTTGTTAGTTGTTTGGATTGAGTGTTGTTCCAATTGATTAAAACTATCAAAAGGAGTTCAAATTTTAAATTTGAAGTGATTTGGAGTATATTTGAACAAGATTTGAATTACATTTCAGAAAGGACGCAAGGAAGAAGACGGATTTAGTTTTTTTGTATAATTATGTATAATCTTGTATAAAAGTGTATATGAATGTATAAACATATTGCTTGCTCAAAAGTTATCATATACTTTATGAGTATAAAATAATATAAATAGATCGCGGGACAATCATAGCAAATCGTAATAATCCATTGAACCAAATGAAGGAAACGAAAATAAGTACTCAGAATTAGGAGGAGAAACCTTAAAAGCTTTTATTGATAATATTAGTTTGGTCTGTCTCTCCATGAAGAGGTTTAGAGCCTTACAATGATGTTTCACTTTCCCATCATGTGTGTAACTTTTTGTCTCTTCTCTCTCTCTGGTGAATAGTGGCGAAGAAGAAGCCCCCTTTCTAGGACTTCCACTCTTAGTATTTATAGATGTGAGCTTCGTGAGCTAGCAATAAATGATTGTGGCCACGCTGAGGTTCCGTCTGTGAGCACGTGATTTTTGCCCTAAGCAAATTATTCTTAAAAAAAAAATCAAAACAAAATGATTGTTTAATTTTTGTTGATATTTGTGGCATTTTTGTGATAATTAGTTGCATAATAACTCCTATTAAAAAATATACAAAAATATGCATATGCATTAAGAGTTTAATTTTATAATTTTTGGTATTAATTCATTTTAAAGAAAAATAAAAAATAGCATTTTTGTGCTTTAATTGAAAATTATCATTAAATAGATATTAATTAGTATAAATAATTTAATAAAAGAAAAAGAAAATACAAAATATAAAAAGAAAAGAAAATACAGAAGAAAAATAAAATACAGAAAATAATAATACAAAAAATACCAAGTGAAAATACAATACAAAATGTGAAGGAAATAAAGAATAAAAGAAATTAATTTGGGCTCAAAATACCCCAGCCCAATTAAAATACCCAAATTAGAGACAAACCGTCCAGGCCCAAAAGAATTTACCCGGTCTGCCCCATGCTATACCAAAACGACCTCGTTTAAGTAAAGGGATCTGGGCCGTTCATTCAATTGATCCAACGGACATGTGATGAAGGTCACTTAATAAAGAAACGACGTCGTGCAATAATATTAATCTGAACCGTTAGTTCAATCGATCCAATGGACAGGATTAAACCGTCACTTAAATGAAACAGTGTCGTATAAAGGATAAATGAATCTGAGCCGTTGGTCCATTAGATCCAATGGTCTCAGTTCTTTAGAGTGCTTTAATATGATATAACGTTACCCTGCCTAATCATTTCCTCGTTTTCTTCTCCGTCAAAAAAACCTAGCCACCCTTAATTTCTCTCAGTCTTCGCCGGAAACCCTCGCCGGCGGGAAACGCCATTAACGCCAAACCCCACCAAAATCATACCATAACTCCCTCTCCCTTTCCTCTTTCCACCCCTGTAATTATTTTTCTTCGAATCCTAACCCATCTCCTCAAATAATACATGTTCTGTCGCCGGAACCCTACTGGCGGCGAATGTAACTTCACCCAAACTTACTCAAATTAGCACCCTAGTATCCTCTTTCCCTCCTATATATGAATTCCATAGTTTCTTGGCTCAAATAGAGCCAGAATGGCTCAAATTTTAATTTCAATCTTTCCGGCCAAAATCCAAACCATGCCAAACATCACTAAAATAACACCCTATCTTCGCATTAACCTCCTTTATCCAACCCCCATGTTCTTTTGTCTCGAATCTCCCCAGAACAGTTCGAATGACGGATTGAAAATTTCCGGCCAAAACTTAAATTTTTAAATCCCCTTAATTTCGGACCATAACGTCCCTAACCAGGTGTTCTCTTAGGAAAACACCTGGTTAGGTATGTTACGGGTCGGAATTTTGGATGATTGGGTTTCCAAAGACTAGCCGGAGTTTTTGGTTTTTCCAGTGAGTCTTTCTTTCTTTCTTTCCTTATTTTTATTACTTTCATTGCTTGCATGCATGAATTTTGTTAGGTTTTGTTGATTGTAAATTTTAATTTTTGTTGGATTTTGTTTGAACACTTTGAAAATCGGTTATGAATTAGAAAATAATTCTGTAAATTCTAAGTGTTGATTAAGCATGATTTTTAATTTAAATTTGATTAACTTTTGTTCGGATTAAATTGAGTCATTAAGTATGATTTAAATAGTATTTTTGTGGTAGTTTGTAGAATAATTGTTAATCGTTTTTAGTTAATTAGTATAGTCATTTGGATATAGCTGAACATTCTAATGTAGCATTTACCATAGTGACTAGGATAAAATTAGGGATTTAACTGATAAGGAGGGGTAAAAGGGTGAATGGTGAGTAGGTCCCTTAGTAAATCTGACTTGTATTCAGGGGTAATTTGGGGATATGAAATGAGATAATGGAAATAAACCTTAGGAAGTAGGGGCATTCTGGGTATAGAAAAATGGCAATAAGGTAAATTCTTAAAGTAAAGTAGGGGCAAATAGGGAATTACATAAGGGTAGAATGTTCTAGATGTGGTGATTAATGATATTTTAACAAATAAAGAGTAGCTAGTTGAATAATTAATAAGAAAATAAGGGTGCAACTGAAATAAAAAGGGACCAAAACATAAATTCTGAAAATTCAAAATTCCCTCCATTAAAATCTATAAATAGGCACCCATATGCCTCATTTGATAAGTTTTGAAATCTAAAAAATTATCCTACAAGTAATATACCATTATTCCATCCAAATTTCGAAATTCATCTCTTCAAAACACAAAAATAGTAGAAATTATCAGAAAATCCCTAGATCACTGCTGTTTCATTGATCCTTTTAGTTAGAATCTGGCTTGTGTAGTGATTGCTGGAAATTTCAGAAGGTTTTTTAGTTTAAATCCAAGGTTGAATCAAATCTGTTGCTTATTTGCTGGTGTTTTAATCTTCTGAGTCTTCCTGGTTATTTTTGGGAGATGTTTGGACTAATAGCTGGCTGATTGAATTACTGTTGCTATGTTACTAGTATTTGACCTTACTGTTTTGATCTCATTTTCCAGGTACAATTCTATACTTGTTGATATAATTCAAGTCGACGAAGATAAATAAAAATGATTATGTGTTATTTCAAGTTGTTTTTTACTTAATATTTGATCCAATCATAATTCCTTGTATTCATTAGTAATAGTTCGAATATGTAATTAAACTATATGGAATCGGACTGTTGAACTTTATAATATTTTAGTCTATTACAGTAACAGTAGTTGTATTTGAAGCATGTTAGTTATAGGACTGTATGGATCTCTATATTAGATTAGTGATAGTAGTGAATTTGTAATAATATCAAAATTCGATTTAGCTAAAATTTCTGGATCTAAGTGATCACGAACAGCTCGTTTGTAATGAAATTTAAAAATCGTTTGCCAGCTTTAACTTGTGTTAGCCTGTTTTGATTTTTTAAATTATGCTTTTGTTCAATTTGTATTCTGTTAATAGCCATGACATGTCTAAATTAGTCCAACTGTAAATTCCTGTTGAGTTCCAGTAATTGATAAAATAGGCGCATAAAAGGAATAATGTTTGCAATTCAATTTGAGTTCAGTTAATGTAGTTTAGCCTTCACACTTTCATTTTGAATCAAAGTAGCATTTTAATACAAAATCGTTCAGTTATCTATTTCTTCAAATATTTGTAGGAATCTATTAAGGCAACAGAATAGTTACGTTAGTGGCCATTGGGCCTGGATATCTTGACACGCGGCCCAGAACCTGGGCCCAAGCAGGATTCAATCAGTCCTGCTATACCTGGCCATGTTCTTGCCAAACGGGCTACAATCAAACCCAAAGTAATTGAAGGCCTAGTATCATATGAGCTCATGGCCCAAAAGTAATAACCATTAGGTAATATTATATAATTAGGACTCTTCCTTTATTATTAGAGACAAAAACTAATAGAAAATATAGTGTGCTTTATAATATACTTTCTCAAGTACGGGTGTATATTTATGTGACCCAAATCTAAATCTCAACAAAGTCGAAATGTGTTAAGGGCCACAGGCGTACTGGTACGGTGTGGTCCGAAATACATTTTCACGATGTTGCAATTCTTGTAAAATTAAATAATAAAGCGAAATATTAATAAATGCACATAAAATGGAATATATCTAGAAATCAGATAAAAATAAATACAACAGTTGAGCAACCGTGCTAGAACCACAGAATTCGGAAATGCCTAACACCTTCTCCCGGATTAACAGAATTCCTTATCCGGATTTCTGGTTCACGGACTGTTAACAGAGTCATATTTCCTCGGTACGGGATTCAACCGGTGACATGGGAAACCATTAATCTCCCAAGTGGCGACTCTGAATCTAAATAAATAAATCCCGTTTTGATTGTCCTTTGAGTGGAAAAACTCTTTCCTTTATTATATCCCTTCTCGGGGTGTAGTAATAGCGGTAAAAAAAGGAGGTGTGACAGCTCTGGCGACTCGGCTGGGGAGAAGAAACCCAGAACTTTGATTCAGAGTTTAAGAATTCGAGCTCGTAATAATTGTTGTATTTGTTTATATCTGATTTCCCTATATGTTCTTGATTAATGTGCTAAATGTTTACCGCTTTAATATTATTTGAACTGTATATAAATTGTAACGAAAACCCTTCTCTTCTCACCTCCGGGGATGTGCTTACTGGTTGAGACTCCCTATTCTGTTAGTGTCAATACCTTTAATAAAAAAGAGGTCGGACAAGTTACTAAGCCGGATGGCCTTTTGGTTCCCGGTATGTAGCCCCCTCCTCGACTCGAGTTTTCCGCCCGGGTACACAGTCTAGAACAAATAACCAGGTTTTATACCTAGAAATAGGGATGTTTATTTGCATCATATATGACTTAGGGGACTCAACACAGGGGTTGGGTCCGTCTAGGATAGGTAACCCAAATATGATAAGACCATCATGATTATGTGTTGCATTTATTTGTCTCGGACCATCATGCTGACCGGTTAGGGAAAAAAATGGAGAGAAAAGAAATTTTTTGTAAAAATTGAGAGAAAAGAAAAGAAAAGAGAAAATAACAATTGTTGATTTTAGAAGAAAAACCGATATTTAAATGCTGTCGAAACTCTGTCGAAATTTTGTGAAGGAATTTAAAAAAAATAGAAAAATTGTTGATTTTTAGTAATTTGTTTTTGGGCTATGGAAATAAATAAATAATTTTTTTTGTTATTTTGTTTTGTTTTCAAAATAAAAAAAAATAGATTTGCCAATGGAAATGGAAATTTTGTCTTCAAAAATAGTTTGGATATTCAATTTTGCAAAAATTAGAAAAGAAAAATAGTTTGTCTAAAAAATAATTTGCCCGAACTACGCCGATTTGATTCTCGTCTTTCGGGGCGTGATACGTAGGTAACCCTTAACGGGTCCAACCACCTCTTTCATGTAAATAGTCAAAAATGTCAAATGTGCAGGATGAGCACGATTCGAAATGAACCAATTTTAAGAATGCATAAAATCCCTTTGGAGTTACTTCGTGGTGGAACGATTTGGGAGAAGAAGGGCAAAAGGAAGTCAATAAGCACCTAAAAGGACTTACATGTTTATTAGACATTACACCCCGAGGTGATATTATCAAGG
>MU700183.1:7832-34882 GCA_026770625.1 Nicotiana glauca
TCATCTGGTCATGGGTCAATATATAAGTGTAAATGAATGCAATGCATGAGAAGTACGTCAATAAAATCTCTCGGAACACCATAAGACCATTATACCTCTAATTAATATAATGACACAAACTTTGTCAACTTACGTATTTTCTGAGACCCATGAACAGACGATAGAATAATAAGACATATGGAAATTCTAGAACATAGGAATCTCTAATACTTCTATGAATAGGGTTATTTATGGAAGTTGTGCATTTGCTCATTTCGTTCGTGTCGTATATATTATTCCAACAAGAATGAAAGGATCGCCTTAACATACCTGGACCGATTCTCTTGACAATTCTTCTGGCACACGTCTTATTACGACAACACGTAACAGTAGATTAAAGTAGGGGAAAATCCGTACGATATTCTTGAGAATGTTTGCACTGTACTCCCTTATAAATCGCAAATCCTGTTACTGTAACGTCCTAAAAATTCGCATGAATTCCTTGTTGAAGATCGTTACTTGGAAGATGTAGAACAAGTCCATTTTGGTGAATTTGATCACACTATCCTTACTGAAGAAAGAACGTTTCCATTCCATGTTGAATTAAATTCCATTCCTAGCACATATATCTCTATTCTCCATAATTATAATTTAGTAAATAATGATGTAGGAAGATTGGCTTAAGGCTTTTGGTTGTGGGCCCCACTTTAGGGGATGAGTAAGCCATAAATATTCTCTTAAAATGCCACTTTGCAACATAATTTAAGAGTCATTTGATTGGCTTCAGGTTGCCTCCACGTTAGTTGTTCAATTCTTATCAATAATATCTTAATTAATTCCCTAATGAATTTGCTAATCCTCCATTAACCAATAATTACTCAGATATTCACATAATTAAGAATTATCTCAAACGAGTTAAAATACTACTCACTTTTAACATACTTTGTACACTTTACTATCATGACCATGTGGTACCTTGTATGGCACTAGTCCATAAATACTGAGTATTTTAGCTCGGGTCGTACTTTATCCCAAAATGTCAAACTTCGACGAAATTCATTTTCTTCGATTTTCTTACTCTCTCACCTTTATGAATTTACTCATCATTTATTTGAAATAGCATAATGCTTATAATCTCAAAATAATTTCATTCCCAAACTTATGTCGATTAACTTACGATGAAACTTTAACTTACAAAAATTCAGGATGTAACATCTCATTTCCGAGCTTTCACACTTTACTTATGGCGTACTTTCACGTACAAAAATATTCCCCCCTTTGGAATATTCATCCTCGATTTTGACTGATGCACTTATCATTTTTATAACCTATGGCTCTTGCAAATACTTTAGTACACTCCTTTCCATCTAGGAAACTGTTCTATGAATAAATCCAAAGGCCAGAGCATTCCCTTCCCCCTCCTCCCCCCAGGCCTCTTTCTCAAACCATGACTTATGGTCGGAATTCTTCCAATCTCGTAACTATTGCTACTTTCTATCATGCAGCCTGTACGACTCTGACCTTGTAAGTGTGCCTATGCGACTTATCCAGGAATGATAGCGGCATTGTCAGTGGCATGTCTTCCAGCTTATGGTTTCTAGGTACCGAGAGATCTAGCCAAGAGAGTAAAGAAGGGTTAAAGATAATGTGATGTCTCGCTTGATGTTCTAGAATAACATAAGAAAATCTATGGTGCAAGCAAGTTGAAGGAAGGTTGCGAGTATTATTAATAGATATGTGTAGGTCGCAAGATAAAGTATGGTAGAGCGATAATATTTTTGGAAGACATGAGTAAGGCTAAGACAAGGCGAGTGAGAAGGTGACGAGAATAGATATGTTCTCGGGATTAAGCCCGTGAAAACAAGAGAGCTGATGGTTTCTCTAAGTTATAGAAAGTTTAGTATAGCCTGAATGAACTCAAAAGAATCTAAGGCTAATAGCATCTAGGAGAAATGGAATGCTACTCTGGTAGTGGAATGAGGGTGTGATTGTGATAGATAACGGATGATATTTGGGTCTTCGATTAAGTAATGACTTGAAGAGGATTTCATGAATTTTATGTGATTAAAATACCCATGTAAGGTGAGTTATATTGGGATGATATGAAATATGGTTATGGAAGCATGGTATCTCCTGTAGGTGGATCGGTCTAATCATTTCAGATTTGAATCCCCACACTTCTAGCCTTCTATCCGAAGTAAGGACTATTCATAACCTTCTGTATTTAAGTATCTCGTACATTGTTCGCCCTCACCTTACTTACCTTACAATCTCGCATCACATCTTCTATCTCTTTCATAACCTCCATTCCTCATAGGTATAATTCACATCCACAACTCGAAACTCTATTATAATACTTGCACCTCTGGTGCGTACACAATCTGGTGGGAGCTTTATACTGACTTCTTATGAGGCTGGTACTTTTCTAACTAGCTTTATCGTAGAGCCATTATAGAATATGGTTATTGTACTATCTCTTTTGCACCTCTGATATTAAGAGTGATTCCGCTATGTTCTCAATCTTAAAGTCTATAATTTACTTGGTCTAATAATCGGACTCCTGATTTACTTAATTGATGTAACTCTTTAGTTTCCTCTTCCCTCTAATCAATCTTTATGTAGGCTTAAGCTATCTTCCAATCTGCGGCTCATAGTATTAGTTATTACTTTATCCTTTCATGGGTGCTATGGAATATCCATGATATCGTCGTCTAACAATTTGATCCTTTGTCTATGATCTGGGATCAATTCTTTCATTTAACTTATACCAGAATCTTCTACAGCTGTATGATTGTAAACATATATGTTGCATAGTAATACTCTGAACTCTTAAGTGTGTTCATAACATAACTAAATTTGGGGTATTGATCGAATAATTCATTTCATTCCTTCTCAGCTTTCTTTAAACATAAGATATTACTTTTGCTAGTCTTTCTGCCCCTTGTTGCGTGCATACTTAGCTTATCTTAGTTCCTACGCATGCGGAGTTTTCGTGCAACTCATATGAACTCGAATATTACTTTAGATTTTTCTTCCCGTTAATTAGCCATGGTAGGTGCCACTTTCTTTGGAGCGCTTACAATGTTGTTGTGAGACTGTCGTTACATGACCATTTCCTCTTTAGGTCACTGTGCTTAGGTTGAAGCCTTCTTCCTTATTTCCTCAACTAATCTTTCATTGTAGTACTTAGGGAAGACCCTCTGACTCTTGTAAAGTTGTGAGCTTATTATATCAAATACTCGACGGAATTTTTAATGTCCTTCCTCACCTATTATTATCCGTAGTTACTTACCTCTACATCCTTGTGCTTGTAGGGTTGCTTCCGAACTGATATTTTGACCGTCTTCCCAGTGACACTTTCTTTTATTTCCGTAATATTCATATGGTACCTTTAACTACCCCAAATCATATCTGAATATTTCTCAAGGGTCATGATGTAATATCTGCGAGACTAAATTCCCCATGTTGGGATTCACTATGTTTACCTTGCACGATCTGTTGATTTGTCTGTATCCTCTTGTCTAGCCATAACTAGGCTCTTCCTGAATCAGCTACTAACTACTCGTTAGACCATTCTCATATCAATATTCCACGTAATCTTTCTTGGGTTATTTTCTTTGTCTTAACTTATATCTCGCACTCACTTTTTATTTATCAATAACATCCCAGGCCGGAACACGTACTTCCTCTTCTTGGCATCATACTTGCTTAATCTTCTCGAATCGCAGCATATACGTAGGAGTTGAATAAGCGTAATCTCATTCCTTTTTCATTTTCACCGCATTCTTACTTTACCATTCCATGATTACTAGAACCACTAAATTTTGACTTTATGCCACATCACTCCATATTTCCCCCTTTAGGCGAGTATAGAGCTGGAGCTATGACGATCTACCTATAGATGTTTTACCTCTTCATCTTTGGCATCTTTTCACATCATCAATTACACTTACTCGCCTTGTGGTAATCCTTTTATACTAAGGATAACAAAATTCCTTACTCGTAAGGATGACACTTAGTATAACTGGAAATACAGTCCCTTAGGCTTAACCATTGCTTGCTTTGGGAAAGCGTCTTAAAAAATGACCTTTAAAGGTTATCCTTCTTTCTTCCATTCTATTAATGCCGGAATGCAATCTCTAAAATTCTTATAATGCCGACTATTATCAAATCACTCAATCCCTAGTTCATGTTTAGTTTACCTTGTTTACCAGCCCATACTAATTTGTATTACTTTGTGGGTCTAACTTTTCCTTTTGTTCACGAACTTGTTTCTCCAAATATGGATATAAAGTTATGTCCTATACTCTTTTTTTGTCTCAAAGCTTTTCACCTCTCGACATTTCCTTCCCTTGACTATAGACTCTGTAATACTGTCATATTTTGATCTACCGTTGCCATCCATGTATCACATCTTACTCATAATGTTTCATTAACTCTCTTCTTATTTTTTGCTAACATTTATGTCAATCACTTTACTATGAAAACTCAAACAAGACATTCTTTTGCTTTTAGCACCCCTTGCTCCATCCATTGGCTCTTCTGGTTGCCTAACATTCTTTCTCTATTAGGGACGGGAGGCACACTTAGGTAATATTTATCCCTTCAAGGCTTCTAGTTCTTATCTTTGGAGTACTCATATCTAGGTGTACTATTTTAGAGTGCACCATCTGGGTGTCTCACAAGGAGATATATTAGCACATTATCCTTCAGAAATGTCAACTAATGCAAATAATCCATCCACTATTTTGGGTCACTTTAACCCCAGTCGGATCCTGATATCCGTCCTTCCCTTATACTACTTATGTTAGCCCCAATGGGGCATAAATGAGATGGGCGTGGCCAATTGTACAAACCTCTGTTATTGTTGAAAGTAACTCAAAAGTCTTATATTCCTCTTCCTGAATTGTGAATACTGATAATCTTCATTAACTGGGCGCCTCGTACCCTTCTTCACCTTGCTTCTTTTACTTGTTGAAACTTGTATCTACCTTTTGAATCTCTCATTACTTTTCACCATATGGGTGGATAGATATTCTTACCTTAAGGTTCCTTGTCAAGAAGCTTATACATCTTAGTACATACATGTTATGCTGAATATCCCATATTTATCCATCATAAGCATGATGCAAAAAATTGAGTTTCTTTGACTCAACACTTACACAGTTGTGTCTCTTACCAACGGTCTTTCTGGACGTACACATTGTTGTATTATGAATAAGATAGAGCTTAGGAAATTGAGTTCTTACACCTAAGTTCTACCACACGATCTAGAGTAAGAAGAAAGAGTGACAGTCCTAAATGCCCCGTAGCCTCCTACTTATAAATATGGTGCACTACACACCCATAAATAAGACTCCACTAGACACGACTTGTAGATTCCTAGGACAAAACTGCTCTGATACCACTTCTGTCACGACCCAACCTTATGGGCCGCAACGGGCACTGGGTACCTGACTCAACCGAGTACCAACATACATATCTTTCTTATCGTGCTCTCATTTGCAAATGGGCCAAATAGGCCATCATGGTCTAATCCGAATAAACATAAGGGAATACTCAATATAGGATGACCCAACCAAGGCCTATAAAGCCAAAATAATCACTCGTATACTGAAGATAGGTCGACAAGGCCATACAATCTTTCATATACATGACATATGTCTACAAGCCTCTAAGAGTACATAAATGTCATAAGCCCGGGATAGAGCCCCGACATACCAATCAATACATGTCTAAATCGTATTGACTAAATAAGCAACTCCGAAGCAAATGGAGCGCACCAACATCTTTCGCTAAGCTGATAACATACTTGGAGGACTCTAGATCTGTCTATCGGACCTGCAGGCATGAAACGCAGCATCCTAAGGAGAAAGAGACGTCAGTACAAATAATGTACCGAGTATTTAAGGAATGATAATTAGTAAACAATAGACATAAGAGAAACATGGAGTAGAAAACTCAACGTGTATATCTAAACAACTCTATGAATCATTTAACATTATAATGTCATGCATATGCATATAAATATCATACCATGCATGGGTATATGCGTTAATAACATCATCAAGCCTCTGAGGGTATCCCATCAACTTACGTATTCTTGATGGGACCCATAAATAAATGATAGAATGCACGGTTTGTTTTTTATTAATATCATGAAACAAACTTCATCATCTTACGTATTTTCTGAGACCCATGAACAGACGATAGAATAATAAGACATATGGGAATTCTAGAACATAGGCATCTCTAATACTTCTATGAATAGAATCATTTATAGAAGTTGTGTATTTTCTCGTTTCGTTCGTGTCATATAGATCATGCCAACAAGAATGAAGGGATAGCCTTAACATACTTAGACCGATTCTCTTGAAAATTCCACTAACACATGTCTTATTGCGACAACACGTAATAACAGATCGAAGTAGGGAAAAATCCGTATGATATTCTTGAGAATGATTGTCCCATAATCCCTTAGAATCGCAAATACCATTACTGTAACGTCCTATAACTTTGCATGAATTCCTTGTTGAAGATCGATACTTGGTAGATGTAGAACAAGTCCATTTTGGTGAATTTGATCACACTTTCCTTACTAAAGTAACAACGTTTCCATTCCATGCTGAATTAAATTCCATTCCTAGCACATATATCTCCATTTTCCATAATGATAATGTAGAAAGTAATAATGTAGGAAGATTGGCTTAAGGCCTTTGGTTGTGGACCCTACTTTAGGGGATGACTAAGCCACAAATGTTCGCTTAAAATGCCACCTTGCAACATAATTTAAGAGTCATTTGATTGACTTCATGTTACTGCCACGTTAGTTGTTCAATTCTTATCCACTAATGTCTTAATTAATTCCTTAATTA
Source organism: Nicotiana glauca (assembly GCA_026770625.1). Lineage (NCBI taxonomy): Eukaryota > Viridiplantae > Streptophyta > Magnoliopsida > Solanales > Solanaceae > Nicotiana > Nicotiana glauca. The sequence goes on from MU700183.1 coordinate 14,687, forward strand.
ATTTTGCTAATTCCCCGTTAACCAATAATTATCCAATCATCCACATAATTAAAAATTATCTCGAACTACTTAAAATACTACTCACTTTTAACATACTTTGATACCTTACTATCATGGCCATGTGGTACCTTGTATGGCATTAATCCATAAATACCGGGTATTTTATCCTAAAATATCAAACTTCGATGAAATTCATTTTCTTTGACTTTCTTACCCTCTCACCTTCACAAATTTACTCATCATTTGTTTGAAATTGCATATTGCTTATAATTTCAAAATAATTTCATACCCAAACTTACGACAAAACTTTAACGTATGAAAATACGGGATGTAACATCTCATTTCCGAGATTTCACCAATTTACTTATGGCGTACTTTCACGTACGAAAACATGGGGTGTAAGAAATATGTTGTCAATGAACACGATGATGAACGAATCAAGATATGACTGGAATACACTATTCATCAAGTGGATAAAGGCTGCGGGATATTAGTCAGCCCAAAAGACATCACCAGAAACTCGTAGTGACCATAACTGGTCTTGAATATTGTCTTCAAAATATCATAATCGCAAATCTTCAGTTGATGATACCGAAACCTCAAATTAATCTTAGAGAACACTCTAGCACCCTGAAGATCATCAAATAAGTCATCAATGCATAGTAATGGGTACCTGTTCTTGATTGTAACCTTGTTCAACTGCCGGTAATCAATACACATTCGCATAGTACTATTCTTCTTCTTCATAAATAGAACCGGTGCACCCTAAGGCAACACACTAGTACTAATGAAACCCTTATTAAGCAACTCTTGAAATTGTTTCTTTAATTCCTTTAACTCCGCTAGTGTCATACACTACGAGGAATAGAGATGGGCTGAGTGCCCGACACCATATCAATACCAAAATTAACATCCCTGTTGGGTGGCATGCCCGCAAGTCTATAGCAAACACATCTGGGAACTCCCTCACTATCAAAATTGACTCAATGTAGTAGTATCAACACTAACATCCCTCACGAAGGCCAAATATGCTAAGCGTCCCTTCTCAACCATCCTTTGGGCCTCAAATGTGAAATCACTCTATTAGGAACATAATCCATGGAGCCTCTCCACTCTAACCTCGATACCCCTGGCATCGCTAGTGTCACAGTATTCGCATGACAATCTAGAATAATGTGATATGGCGACAACCAATCTATACCCAAGATCACATCAAAGTCAACTATGATGAGCAATAAAAGATCAACCCTTATCTCATAACTCCCACTAGACACCACACACGACCATTATACATGGTCTACAACAATAGAATCACCCACCAGCGTAGATTCATGAACAAGCATAACTAAAGCATCACGAGGAATGTCCAAATAACGAGTAAAGTATGATGACATATATGAATAAGTGGAACCAGGATCAAATAATATTGAATCATCCTTGTGGCATACTAAAACAATACATGTGATCACTGCGTCAAAAGCAACTAGCTCTGGCCTAGTAGGAAAAGCATAGCATTGAGTCTGACCACCACTTGTCTGAACTCCCCCTCCGGGCGACCTCGACCCGTACGACTTCCACCCCGAGCTGGCTGAGCGGGTAATGTAGCAACTAGTGCAGGTGTCATAGGCTGGCCTCCCTGTTGCACTAGACCTCTGTAATGACGGGGGCACTACTTTCTCACATGCCAATCTCTACAATCATAACAACCTCAAGCCTAAAATGATGATGGGGCCTGCATCGGACCCTAAGAACTAGATTAGCCACTAAAAGAAACCAATACTGATAAACCCTAAAGTGATGGAGCATGGTATGAGCTCTCAACTGGAAGTGCACTGAAAGATGAGTGAACCACATGAGTACTATATAACCATGGCTAGTTGATTCACCATGATGAACTATACCATCCATTTGAGCGGGCCAATAAGTACGACTTCTGTTGTGATGTGAGTGACCTACGGATGAGGTACCACTGAAACCACCTGAAACACGGGCCTCTTGCCCTCCCACTCCTCGTACTCAAGCATGCAAACCGACTCCAAGCGCCTGCCAATCTAGATCACCTATTCAAACCTAGCATCCATCTCGGCCTCTCGAGCCATACTGTAACATAAACCATAGTTTATGTCATCAATGAACCTCCTTATCCTCTCTCTCTTGATGGGAGCCAACCATATAGCATACCGGGCCAAATCTATGAACCTTATCTCATACTGAGTCACATGCATATATCTTGGGCATATCTGCTCAAAATCTCTACACGACTCCTCTTTACGCGTTTGTGGAACAAACTTCTCTAAGAAGATAATTGAGAACTCATGCCATGTAAGTGGCATTGTGCCAACTGGTATGCTCAACTCATAGGCCTTCCACCATCTGTAGGTTTCCCCAGTCAGCTGAAAAGTAGTAAATGCAACACCGCTGGTCTCTAAAATACCTGCTGTAAAGAATCCACTAACACCGATCGAGAAAAACATGAGCATCCTCTGACTCCTGTCTGCTAAACTTTGGATGCTTAAGCCTCCCAAATCGCTCCAATATCTCTGCTCCTCATCATTCATAAGTGAACCAACCTCGGCTAGTGCAGTAGTAACCAGATGAACTAGCCATACACGCAGCGTCTGATGATCCTGAGCTAGGTGCTCTGAAGTATGAGTGGCAGGAGTCTAGGAACCTTCCCCAGCCTATAAGGTGGCTAGTGCAGCTGAAATTGAAACTGCCTGAGCTATGCTCATGCACATAGTCAAAATTAGGGCCAAGGCCTCTTAAAGGTCAGGAATAATAATGGCCACTACTGGTGTCTGAGCTGGTCCTACTGGCTCAGCTATATCTTGGACATGCTCCTCAATTGGAGCAACCGGTGGCTCCACAGGTGCTTCTCTAGATGTAGTGCGAGCCACACCTCAGCCTCTACTGCGACCCCAGCCTCTCACGGTCCTAATGGTGGTACTAGTCATCATCTGCCTGATTCGGCTGCACGAGTCCTCACCATTTGTGAGAAAATAGAAGAGTCAAGTTTCAAACTTTGGAAATAACAAATCTACACGATAAGAATGTAAGAAAGTAAAGTTTCCTAATAGTTCAGTAGCCTCTCAAAGATAAGTACAAACATCCTCGTACCAATCCGCAAGACTCTACAAAACTTGCTCATGACTCATGAGACCTAAGCAACCTAGTGCTCTAATACCAATTTGCCACGACTCAACTCACACTAGAGTCGCGACGACACCTAACACTCTTGCCAGGAGAGACAATAGTCATTTGAGAACAATGAATATGATTAAACATGGTTTAATAAACTGAACATTGAAAACATCTTGAAATAACTAAGAACATAACCATAATACTGCTACAACCATCCCCATAATCTGGTGTCAACAAGTACATGAGCACTACCAAGTATCAAAACATAAGACTATATTCTGAATACAACTGTCTAAATAGTAGGATAATAATAATAATAGATAATGAACGAGAACTTCAAGGTCTGCAGATGGAATGGCAGCTACCTCATAGTCTCCGAAGCTGGTAGCTACAAAACTCTAGAGATTACCTCATCCGAAAGCACTTGGATCGGCACATGAAGTGTGGAGTATAGTATGAATGCAACTGATCCCATGTGTTCAGTAGGTAACGTTACTAACCTTGGGTTGGAAGTAGTGACGAGCTCAGAAGAAATAGTCAATGGTTAACATTTAACAACCGATAACAACTCAGGATATAAAGGGAGGAATATAAATAATTAACTTAATAATGCGATGTTCATTTTGTTCAAAATACAGGAATAAGACACGCTTTCAAGTATAACAGTTAAGGTCCATCACGAATATAACATTTTATCTATCAGCTAGTATGAGGAAAGTACATCTCTACGTCTAAATTTCAAGTATACGTGTCAAAACAACAATACCACGGTGGATCCATCAAGAAAAATCACACTTTGCACTGTACGAGTTCGTGGCTTAAAGCCCATCATCAAGCACATATATAAAACACTATGCATGCGTCCACTGCTGGCATATCAGACTCCGGATGGGCGAATCCTGCCCAAGTACTAATCAAATCATTTATCCCAATAGTGAGGCCTGACACATGCATCGCCCCAAAAAAATAAAACTTAGCCCAATATGGGCTTTGCGTACGTGGCACCTCAAATCAATACCAAACCAGCTCAATGGCTCAAACTCAATCATTTACCGTTCAAGTCTCAGATAAACATATATTCACAATATCCGGTTTAACAGTGTTACACATAAGAGTATCTAATACATGTTAGGAATCAAATAAGAAGCACAGAGATAAAGATATTATACATGGATATGGCATCATGACTGAGAACATGTGTACAAATTAGACAAATAGCTCAGAAATGGCAAGAGTATCCCTATCATGTCTCAAACAAATAGAACATTTCCTAGACATGATGTCTAACATGAATTACAGTTCAAATAACCGAACAAGTAGGAAAAATATGGATATAATAAGGTATGATAGTAAAACAAGTCATGTAATAGGAGAAAAATGACCTTGAATCATGAACGCATCGGTGCACATACACACACCTGTCACCTAGAGCGTACGTCACATCCCAATACCTTTCATAACGTAGTTCACAGGGTTAATACCCTCAAATCCATATTTAGAAATGTTGCTTACCTCAAAATACAAAAATCAATACTCCAAAAGTCATTCCCACGTGTAATGGCCTCCAAGTAATTTGAATATAGTCACAAACAACTTAGTATCATCAAATAATGTCGTAGGTAACAAATTCAAATAATAAAGTTTCCTTCTTTATCAAAATTAAAAAGTCAATCCCGGGCTCGCACCCTGAAAACCTTGTCAAACTTACAGATTCCGAACATACATTTAATTACAAGTTCAACCATACCCAATTTCATACAATTCCGACTTTGATTCGACCTTCAAATCCTCAATTTTCACTTTAGGAAGCTTTTCTAAAATCATCCATTTCTTCACTTTAGTTTACCAATTAGATGATAAAAACTAAGATAGTATCATGAATAGTGAACAAATCTAAGTCATAAATACTTACCCCGGTCCAATTTTAGGACCTTTATCTAAGTCTACAAAATAGCCACAGTCATTGCAGTGATCTTTAGAAGCAGTCAAAGACAAGCATACACATGATCAAGGTCTTACTGCACCAAAGATCTATACTAATAGCCTTGTTTTACTAAGCAAAGATTCCCAAGTAGGCCAAGTAGTCAGTTTCAATTTAATTTAAACTTGGTAACATGTTCACTAATCTATCATATTATCAATCAAACATCCAGATTCAAAATTAAACCTTCAAATATAGGGGATACCAACCAAACCCAGAACAATATTCATTTTAACAGTATAAGAAGGTATTGAGAGTTTTCTTAAGCCTATGAATGACAACAGTAGGTTTTTATTTTGGATTCTTACATAGCTCAAGTTGTTTGGTTGTTAAGTCAAACAAGGTTTAACTTCTTCCTATGGAGTAGCATAATTTAATTGAATAGTATAGTAGCTTAGATGTGAGTCCTTCTAGAAGAGCAGAAGTGTGACGACCCAGCCCGTCGTCACGTGAGTTACCGCCCCGTTTCCCCCATATTATGTTTATCTATGCTTCATTATCGGTATTTGAGGTGATCGAGTAGAATTGGATTGGTTTTAGATGAAAATGAGTCACTTAGCATCTTAAAGAAGAGCTTGTTTTGGAAAAGTCAACTGTAAGTTGACTAGTTAGTTAGAGGGCTCGGATGTAAATTCTGTTGATTCGGTTAGCTTCGGGGGATGATTTGTGACTTGGTAGTGCGATCGGAATTGAATTTGGAGGTCCGGTGTAGAATTAGGCTTGAATTGGCGAAGTTTGAATTTTGGCGAATTCCGTTTGATAGGCGAGATTTTGATCCGAGGGTCGGAATGGAATTTCGAGAATTTCAGTAGCTCTGTTAGGTAATTTTGGATATGCGTGCAAAGTTTCAGATCATTCGGAGGTGTTTAGGTCGGGTTTTTGATCGAATGTGCAATTCGGAAGTTTTTAAGAAACTTAGGCTTTGATTTGATGAAAATTGAGGATTTTGATGTTAACGATAGTGTTTTGATAATTCGAGCAAGTTTGGATAGGGTATTAGATCATGTCTGTGCTTTTGGTCGAGGTCCCGGGGGTCTCGGGGTGAGATCGGGTATTAAAAACGAGAAGTTTTGAGTTTGGCTTCAGGTTTGTATTGCTGGTTCTGTTGTTTCCGCATCTGCGGAAAAGGGACCGCATAAACGGCTCCGCAGATGCGGCGTATTGGTCGCAAAAGCGGTCCTTGAGGGATCAGAGTTTTCCGCAAAAGCAGATGTGTATCCGCAAATGCGGCGATCACAGAAGCGGTTCTTGACCGCAAAAGCTGTCCGGGGGATTTAAGTCAGACCGCATAAGCAGTCGGTTGGTCGCGTATCCGGTGAATGCAGGTGCGGTTAAATAACCGCAGGAGCGGAAATCGACCTGGGTTAATTGAATAGTGGTTCACGATATTGAAAGAGAAGAAAAATATTTTAGACTTCGACTTAGGCGGTTTCTTGGGCGATTTTGAAGAGACTTCGAAGGGGTTTCACCAGGTATGAATTATTGGCCTCGGATTATATTATTATGGTATAAAAACATGGATTAATCACTAAAAACCCAAAGAATTAAAGGTTAAAAATGGAGGTTAGGGCTTGGGTTTTTGAAATGAGAATTTGGGATTTGAGGGAGCAATTGAACTCCGATTTTAGTAAATTTGATATGTATAGATTCGTGGCGAGACGAGGAATCCGGTGATGTGAATTTTGTAATTTTTTGAGAAGTGGGCCCAGGGCTCGGGTTTTGCCAACTTCGTGATTTTTGGTATTTTTCGAATTCTTTTGATTGGGTTATTTTTCTTTAGCCTATTGTAATGTATTCGTTGTGGTTTTGGCCATATTCGACGCGCGAGGAGGTCGATTCGAGAGGAAAAGGCTTAGCGGACTAGTCTTGTGGCCGGTTGAGGTGATTAATAGATGTAGATGATGACCTGAGGGTTTGAAACCCCGGTATATCACACTGTGACGCTATATTGAGGCGAGACACGTACTCTACGGCGAGTGTGGGGTCGTTTGTGATTGGGGACTATATCTTAGTCCGTCCTAGCGATGTTCATACTGTGTCATTGGCTAGAAATTGGTTGGTAAACCTCCTACTTGGATGGTTATGAGTATATTTGGGCTGTATGCCGATTATTTGGATCCTTTAGGGATTTTTATCACTGTCTCCATGATGTTTGGCATGTTTTCATGATATCAGTCCTGAATTAAACACTGTCTCGAAATGATTAGTAAATTTCTAAGGTTTTAAATACTTAAGCTATAATTCCTGATAATTGGAACTAAAAATGATAAATCTAACTGTGCCCGTGTGGCTTGCATGCATATAACTGGACTGATTCTGGATCGGGTTGCACGCCGCAGTGAAAGCTACGATGATATTGCGCTTGGGCTGTAGGAGCCCCTCCGGAGTCTGAACCCCCACAGTGAGCGCGGGTACCCAAATGGATCGGGCTGCGCGCCGCAGCGGTCATGTGCATTGCATTGCATTCATGCATTGATGTCTATCTGTTTTACATGTCATTACCTGATGTTGTTCCACCGTTAAATGTGTAGAATTATTGGTTATAGCTTTGCATTGTTATATTTCGGGATTTCTTACTGTCAGCCATTATATATGTCTATTACCACTGAGTTGGAAGTACTCACTTTACTCCCTGCACCATGTGTGCAGATTCAGGTGTCCCGGGAGCATAGTCGAGCTATTTGCTGCTTCCAAAGCTTTCAGGAGTTGTCGAGGTAGCTGCCTGACATCCGCAGGACCCGACTCCTCCCCTTATCCCTTTTATCTTTCCTTATTTTAGAACTTTGTATTACTTGAGAATTTGCTACTCTGTTTTCTTAGAGGATCTAGACTCATGACCTCTGGTCTTTGGGAGATATTGGTTATGTTAGTATTTCAGACTATTTCCATTTTGTTTATTCGGTGAATAGACTTAAAAAACTGCTAATTTTATATTGTTACTCGGTAATGGGATTTGTGATTGAGTTGTGTGTATTGATTGGTCGGGCTTGCCTAGAAATTGTGTTGGGCGCAATCACGACTGGGATTGGGATCATGAAAAGTTGGTATCAGAGCCTAGGTTACCAGGCCTCATGAGTCACGAGCCGGTTAGTAGAGTCTCGCGGATTGATATGGAGACGTCTGTATTTATCCTCGAGAGGCTGCAGAACCTTTAGGAAACACTTCATATTCCTGAACTCTTGTCGTGCGGCTTTGTTGTTCCGAGAACTAAACTTATATATTCTATTCTCTCGCAGATGGTGAGAACCTATGCTACCGGATGTGGCAGACGACCACCATTGCCCCCCACTAGAGGCCGTGGTCGTGGTCGTCGTCGTGGTCGAGGCAGACCAGCGAGGGCAGCACCTGCAGATCCACCAGCTGCCCAGGTTCAGGACCAGCCTCCAGCTGTAGATGCTCCAGCAGCACCTGTTCAGGCACCGACAGTGCCCATTGTGATTCCTGGTCTCCAGGAGGCTTTAGCTCAGATTTTATCCGTCTGCACTGGCCTGGCTCAGGCCGTCTCAGCCACTACTGCAGCAGCTACTTCTCAGACCGGGGGTGGTCATCAGACCCCCGCAGCTTGCATACCCGAGCAGGTTGTTCAGGGATTACGGACACCAGGAGTAGCCCCAGCTTAGCCAGTTGCACCGGTTGCTCCAGTTATGCCGGTCGCACCAGCTCCAAATTATGTGGTTCCAGTGATGCTAGACAATGAGCAGCGTCGACTAGAGAGATTCAGTAGGCTCCAGCTTCCGACGTTCAGTGGCACTGAGGGCGAGGATGCCCAGGGATTTTTGGACAAGTGTCAGCGTATGCTTTGCACTGTAGGGATTTTGGAGTCGAGTCGAGTGGCTTTTACTACCTTCCAGTTCTCAGGGGCTGCATTTACATGGTGGGAGGAGTTTGAGAGGCGTAGGCCTGTTGAGTCACCGCCCCTTACCTGGCAGCAGTTCTCCACACTCTTTCTGGAGAAGTATGTGCCACGGTCTCGCAGGGAGGATCTGCGTCATCAATTCGAGTGGTTGATTCAGGGGGATATGACTGTGACCCAGTATGAGTTGAGGTTTACGCAGCTAGCTCGGCATGCTACTTGGATGATCCCGACTGATCGGAAAAGGATTAGGAGGTTCGTGGATGGACTCAATTATCCAATCCGCATTTTGATGACTAGAGAGAGAGAGTTGTAAACGCTTCGTTTGAGGAGGTAGTCGACATGGCTCGACAGATTGAGACAGATTGTCGTCAGGAGCATGAGGAAAGGGAGGCCAAAAGGCCTCGAGGTTTAGGTAGTTTCAGTGGTGCTCCGTCTAGGGGCCAGTTCCAGCGTGGCAGAGGTCGTTCCTTCAGGCCTCCTCAGTCAGGTCGTACAGAGTCAAGTGGAGCTTCTTCAGGCCGTGGTCATCAGGGATTTCAGCAGGGCCAGTCTTCATTTAGTGCCCTTCCAGCTCAGAGCTCTAATCCTGCTTCTTCAGCCCAAGGTCCTTCAGCAGCAAGGGGTTCTCTTCAGTCCCCTTCTCCAGCTCCGGGTCGTTGCTACGAGTGCGGTGAGTTTGGTCATATGAGGAGACACTGTCCTCGGCTTTGTGGTGGTCAGTCTCAGCAGAGGGATCAGCCCTCATCTACTGCTCCTATTTCATCAGCACCCACTTAGTCAGCTAGGGGTGGAGGCCAGGTAGCCAGAGGCCGCCCCAGGGGTGGAGACCGATCTGGTGGTGGTCAGGCTCGATTCTATGCTCTCCCGGATAGGAGGAATGCCATTGCATCAGATACTGTTATCACATGTATTATCTCAGTCTGCCACAGGGATGCTTCTGTCTTGTTTGATCCCGGATCTACAAACTCTTATGTGTCTTCATATTTTGCTCATCACCTGGGTACGACCCGTGGTTGTCTTGCCTTGCCGGTGCATGTATCTACCCTGGTGGGCGATACTATTATTGTGGATCATGTATATCGATCTTGTCTGGTGACTATTGGGAGTCTGGAGACCCGAGTTGACTTGTTGTTGTTGGGTATGGTAGATTTTGATGTGATTCTGGGTATGGATTGGCTATCTCTGTACCATGCTATTCTGGACTGTCACGCCAAGACAGTTACGTTGGCTATTCCGGGTGTTCCGTGGATTGAGTGGCGAGGTTCGACCAATTATGTTCCTAGTAGGGTGATTTCCTTCCTAAAGGCCCAACGGATGGTTGGAAAAGGATGTTTATCGTATTTGGCTTTTGTGAGAGATGTTGGAGCTGAGACTCCTAGTCTTGATTTTGTTCCCGTTGTGAGGGACTTCCCAGATGTGTTTCCAGCAGATCTGTCGGGCATGCCGCCGGACAGGGACATTGATTTCAGTATTGATCTGGTGCCGGGCACTCAGCCCATCTCTATTCCTCCCTATCCTATGGCACCAGCTGAGTTAAAGGAATTGAAGGAGCAGCTTCAGGAACTCCTAGATAAGGGGTTCATTCGTCCGAGTGTGTCACCGTGGGGTGCACCGGTCCTATTTGTGAAGAAGAAAGATGGCACAATGAGAATGTGCATTGACTACCAGCAGTTGAACAAGGTGACAGTGAAGAACAAGTATCCACTACCGCGCATTGATGATTTGTTTGATCAGCTCTAGGGAGCAAGGGTATTCTCGAAGATTGATCTCCATTCAGGCTATCAACAGCTGAATATTAGAGATTCTGACATTATGAAGACAGCTTTCAAGACAATATATTGGCATTATGAGTTTCTAGTTATGTCTTTTGGGCTGACCAATGCCCCAGCTGCGTTCATGCATCTGATGAACAGCGTGTTTCGGCCGTATCTGGATTCATTTGTTACCGTTTTTATTGATGATATCCTGGTGTACTCGCGTAGCCAGGAGGAGCATGCTCAGCATTTGAGACTGGTATTACAGAGATTGAGGGAGGAGAAGCTTTATGCAAAGTTCTCCAAGTGTGAGTTTGGGCTTGGGTCTGTGGCTTTTCTAGGACACGTGGTGTCTAGTGATGGTATTCAGGTTGACCCAAAGAAGATATAGGCGGTCCAGAGTTGGCCTAGACCGTCCTCAACCATGGAGATTCGAAGTTTCCTCGGTTTAGCAGGGTACTATCGACGGTTTGTCCAGGGTTTTTCATATATCACTTCGTCCTTGACCAAGTTGATGCAGAAGGGTGCACCATTTGTATGGTCGGACGAGTGCGAGGAGAGCTTTTAGAAGCTCAAGACAGCTTTGACCACAGCTCGAGTTTTAGTTTTGCCATCAGCTTCAGGTTCTGACACCGTGTATTGTGATGCTTCGAGAGTTGGGATCGGATGTGTGTTGATGTAGGAGGGTAGAGTCATTGCATATGCTTCTCGTCAGTTGAAGCCCCATGAGAAGAACTACCCCATACATGATTTGGAGTTGGCTGTTATAGTTCATGCTTTGAAGATTTGGAGGCACTACCTATATGGCGTATCTTGTGAGGTATATACTAATCATCGCAGCCTTCAGCATTTGTTCAAATAGAAGGATCTTAATTTGAGGCAGTGGAGGTGGCTTGAGTTGCTCAAGGATTATGACATTACCATTTTGTATAATTCGGGAAAGGCCAATGTAGTAGCCGATGCTTTGAGCCGAAAGGCGGTGAGTATGGGTAGTTTAGCGTACATTCCAGTTTGGGAGAGGCCCTTTGCAGTTGATGTCCAGGATTTGGCCAATCGAATGGTGAGGCTAGATATTTCGGAGCCTAGTCGGGTGTTGGCTTGTGTGGTATCTCGGTCTTCCTTGTATGACCGCATTAGAGAGCGTCAGTATGATGATCCACATTTGCTTTTCCTTAAGGATAGGGTTCAGCATGATGATTCCAGGGATGTGGCTATTGATAGTGATGGTGTGTTGAGGATGCAGGGCCAGATTTGCGTTCCCAATGTGGATGGGCTTCGGGAGTTGATATTGGAGGAGGCCTACAGCTCGCGGTATTCTATTCATCCGGGTGCCGCGAAGATGTATCAGGATTTGAGACAGCATTACTGGTGGAGGAGAATGAAGAAGGATATTGTGAGTTATGTAGCTCGGTGTCTCAACTGTCAGCAGGTCAAGTATGAGCATCAAAGGCCCGGTGGTGTACTTCAGTGCATGGATATCCCCGAATGGAAGTGGGACAGGATTATTATGGACTTTGTGAGTGGTCTCCCTCGGACAGCGAGGAAGTTTGATTCGATTTGGGTAATTGTGGATCGACTGACCAAGTCCGCGCACTTCATTCTGGTATGTACTACCTATTCCTCGGAGCGATTGGCAGAGATTTTCATTCGGGAGATTGTACGATAGCATGGGGTCCCAGTTTCCATTATATCAGGTAGGGGTACTCAGTTTACTTCTCAGTTCTAGAGGACTTTTCAGCGAGAGTTGGGCACACAGGTAGAGTTGAGCACAACATTTCATCCACAGACGGACGAGCAGTCCGAGCGTACCATTCAGATATTGAAGGACATGTTGCGAGCCTGTGTTATTGATTTTGGAGGTTCTTGGGCTGATTTCTTGCCACTTATGGAGTTTGCCTACAACAACAGCTATCAGTCCAGCATTCAGATGGCACCATATGAGGCCTTATATGGGAGACGTTATAGATCTCCGGTTGGTTGGTTTGAGCCCCGCGAGGCTAGGCTATTGGGGACAGAGTTGGTCCAGGATGCCTTAGATAAGGTGAAAGTGATCCAGGAGAGACTTCGTATAGCTCAGTCGCACCAGAAGAGTTATGCGGACAGGAAGGTTAGAGATGTATCTTATATGGTGGGCGAGAAGGTCTTGTTGAAGGTTTTGCCTATGAAGGGCGTTATGAGATTTGGAAAGAAAGGGAAGCTGAGTCCACGGTTCATTGGCCCTTTTGATATACTTAGAAGGATTGGGGAGGTGGCCTATATGCTTGCTTTGCCACCTAGCCTGTCGGGAGTTCACCCGGTATTTTATGTATCTATGCTCCGAAAGTATGTTGGGGACCCGTCTCATGTGTTAGACTTCAGTACAGTTCAGTTGGATAATGATTTGACCTATGATGTGGAGCCAGTGGCTATTTTGGGTCGTCAGGTTCAAAGATTGAGATCAAAGGATATAGCTTCGGTGAAGGTTCAGTGGAGAGGTCGGCCCGTGGAGGAGGCTTCTTGGGAGACCGAGCGGGAGATGCGGAGCAGATATCCTCACTTGTTTGAGACTCCATGTATGTTTCTTGACCCGCTCGAGGACGAGCGTTTGTTTTAGTTGGGGGGATAAGACGACCCGGCCCGTCGTTATGTGAGTTACCACCCCGTTTCCCCCATATTATGTTTCTCTATGCTTCATTATCGGTATTTGAGGTGATCGAGTAGAATTGGATTGGTTTTAGATGGAAATGAGTCACTTAGCCTCTTAAAGGAGAGCTTGTTTTGGAAAAGTCAAGTGGAAGTTGACTAGTTAGTTAGAGGGCTCGGATGTGAATTCTGTTGATTCGGTTATCTTTGGGGGATGATTTGTGACTTAAGAGTGCGATCGCAATTGAATTTGGAGGTCCGGTGTAGAATTAGGCTTGAATTAGCGAAGTTTGAATTTTGGCGAATTCCGGTTGATAGGCGAGATTTTGATCCGAGGATCGGAATGGAATTCCGAGAATATCAGTAGCTCCGCTAGGTGATTTTGGATATGCATGCAAAGTTTTAGGTCATTCGGAGGTGTTTAGGTCGGGTTTTTGGTCGAATGTGCAATTCGGAAGTTTTTAAGAAACTTAGGCTTTGATTTAATGAAAATTCAGGATTTTAATGTTAACGATAGTGTTTTGATGATTCGGGCAAGTTTGGATAGGGTATTAGATCATGTATGTGCTTTTGGTTGAGGTCCCGGGGGCCTCGGGGTGAGATCGGATGTTAAAAACGAGAAGTTTTGAGTTTGGCTTCAGGTTTGTATTGTTGGTTCTGTTGTTTCCGCATTTGCGGAAAAGGGACCGCATAAGCGGCTCCGCAGATGCGACGTATTGGTCGCAAAAGCGGTCCTTGAGGGACCAGAGTTTTCCGCAAAAGCGGACATATATCTGCAAATGCGGCGATCGCAGAAGCGGTTATTGACCGCAAAAGCGGTCCGGGGGATTTTAAGTCAGACCGCATAAGTGGTCAGTTGGTCGCGTGTGCGGTGACCGCATGTGCGGTTAAATAATAGCAGGAGCGGAAATCGACCTGGGTTAATTGAACAGTGGTTCACGATTTTGAAAGAGAAGAAAAATATTTTAGACTTCGACTTAGGTGGTTTCTTGGGCGATTTTGAAGAGAATTCGAAGGGGTTTTACCAGGTATGAATTATTGGCCTCGGATTATGTTATTATGGTGTAAAAACATGAATTAATCACTGAAAACCTAAAGAATTAAAGGTTAAAAATGGAGGTTAGGGCTTGGGTTTTTGAAATGAGAATTTGGGATTGTGGCCGGTTGAGGTGAGTAATAGATGTAGATGATGACCTGAGGGTTTGAAACCCCAGTATATCACACTGTGATGCTATATTGAGGCGAGATACGTACTCTACGGCGAGTGCGGGGTCGTTTGTGATTGGGGACTATAGCTTAGCCCGTCCTAGCGATGTTCATACTGTGTCATTAGCTAGAAATTGGTTGGTAAACCTCCTACTTGGATGGTTATGAGTATATTTGGGTTGTATGCCGATTATTTGGATCCTTTAGGGATTTTTATCATTGTCTCCATGATGTTTGGCATGTTTTCATGATATCAGTCCTTAGTTAAACACAGTCTTGAAATGATTAGTAAATTTCTAAGGTTTTAAACACTTAAGCTATAATTCCTGATAATTGGAACTGAAAATGATAAATCTGATTGTGCCCGTGATGCTTGCATGCATATAACTGGATTGATTGTGGATCGGGCTGCACACCGCAGCGAAAGCTACAATGATATTGTGCTTGGGCTGTAGGAGCCCCTCCGGAGTCTGAACCCCCACAGTAAGCGCGGGTACCCAAATGGATCGGGCTGCGCGCCGGAGCGGTCATGTGCATTGCATTACATTCATGCATCGATGTCTATCTGTTTTACCTGTCATGACCTGATGTTGTTCCACCGTTAAATGTGTAGAATTATTCGTTATAGCTTTGCATTGTTATATTTCGGGATTTCTTGTTGTTAGCCATTATATATGTCTATTACCACTGAGTTGAAAGTACTCACTTTACTCCGTGCACCATGTGTGCAGATTCAGGTGTTCGGGAGCATAGTCGAGCTATTTGCTGCTTCCAGAGCTTTCAGGAGTTGTCGAGGTAGCTGTCTGACGTCCGCAGAACCCGACTCCTCCCCTTATCCCTTTATCTTTCCGCATTTTAGAACTCTATATTACTTGAGAATTTGCTACTCTAGACTCATGACCCCAGGTCTTTGGGAGATGTTGGTTATGTCAGTGTTTCAGACTGTTTCCATTTAGTTTATTCGGTGAATAGACTTAACAAACTGCTAATTTCATGTTGTTACTCGGTAATGGGATTTGTGATTGAGTTGTGTGTATTGATTGGTCGGGCTTGCCTAGCAATTGTGTTGGGCGCCATCACGACCGGGATTGGGGTCGTGACAAGAAGAAAGTTTATAAGTGTAACTAGGCAAACCCATAAGCATGATGATTAACAAAAAATATTCAATCCTATACCCATTGATGTTTTCAAAGAATTACAAGATTACAGAATATATTTATGAAGAGCGTGAAACCTAAAAATTCAACGGTGAGTTCAAACTATAATAATAGGCTTGCATTGGATCCTTAAGTGTGCACGCACAAACATGGTTCCAATATTATTGAAGTAGACAGATTAAGCATATGACATGAATCAACATGTGATATTTCTAATCTTAGGATCAATGTAATACTAGGGCAGCAGACATAAAACTCTTAACAGAATATTAGAAGAAGCCTAAGACCATAACTTAATCAAATTAGCAAAGTATAGCAGTACAACTTGACAAAAACATATGTATAATCATTATAGTCCCTAACTACCAAAGTTCAGTAAGGCTTAGATATCTGGTGAATTTCATTAAGTTCATAGAATAATCAACCATCATTAGAATACTTACAGATTATCAGGGAAATAATTGGGTCAAACAATGAGGATAATATACAATATCAAGATGTGATAATCAGTCATAAACCAACAACATACATTATAAATGAAATATAATCAACAGAAGAAATACGGTAAGCATAAAACAACACAAACAATCAAAGAAAAGGAGGGTCAATACACACTGACCTTCTATGGAGCAACAAACCAAACAAAAGCCATTTTAGCAATTTAGGAATCGAACTTAAGTTCGCACAGTAGACGAACTCATAAACGGAAAAAAAACAGTAAAGAGTGAGGAGACCTTAATTGTTACTTTTCTTTCTTTCCTTTTGTATTTCAGATGATATTCGATTATGTGTTAGGTGATGTTAGGTGATAGCAATTAGAGCCACTATTTATAGTGCCTTAAAGTCTAAGGTTCTGGTAGATTCAAATCCTGAGTGATGTGACGAAGGTCGAGATGACGGTAGCAAACGGGTAAATCAGAAGCAAAAGAGGGAAACTGATTTACCTGAGAAGAGGAGAAGAACCATCGTACAAAGCTTTTCTAGAGGTCACTTTGTTTGATCTCTGGATATCGAATAATCATGATGAAGCCTGAGAATCCTTCATGCATGTTCTGATTTGAAAGAACATAAGACAGATTTAAACAATTTGAGGCTTTCCTCTTTGAGTTTACGGTTTAAAATTTGGGAATTTTGAATTCTATCGATGTAAATGGAAAGAAATCGATGCGGACTACGGCTAACAGGGACAACGTGAAAGATTCGAGGTTGATTTTGCTAATTAAGCAAATGAGAGAAAGAAGAGTGAAAGGGGGAAGAGGGGCAACTGTTCAAGGGAGAAATGATTAAGGTTTGTGACCCTTTAGTTGGTCTCTCAAGTTTAAGGTGAGAGACAAGATCTGGGCCATTGGATCATTTGATTAATGACCCGGATAATTTAGGCCGTATGGATTTTAAAAAATACATTATTGGGGAAAAACAGGAACCGTTAGATATGTGTGATCTAAAGGTAAGGATATAATCTCGCATGGGGTTTAAAAATAATGGGAAAGGCGAGAATAAACGTGGTCCGTCGATATTATGGATCAACGTCCCAGATTGAATGTGTTTATTTTGTGAGTGGGATTGAGGGGTGATGTAGCAAAATTTCATTGGCTATCAGGGGTTTGGGAGAATTGCCAACATGGAATTGGGGTTATCCTTAACTGGGTCAGATGGGGATTGGGCTAGTATTTAGGTAGTTTTGACTTAATAACTAGTCACATTGCATTTAATTGAGTTTTTGCAAGTGTAGCCCTTTAGTCTTTAACCCCTTTTAAAATTAATTTAATTAAACTTAATTAATCTTATATAAATGTGGTAAAAGTATAATCATCAAATACTCAATAAATTATTGTATTTAATTAATTATTTATTAAAATACTTTATTTACTCAAATTATGAAGTTAACTTCAGATAATTTAAACAATAAGCGAATTAATTAAAAATCAAAGATTAATTTGTTGAATTAATTATAAAACTCGTGTATCAAAATGTAGAAGTTAATTTGATACTTTCAAAGTAGTAAGGGTAATATATTTTATAATTATCTATTACCAAATTATTAATGTAACACTACTATTTACTAATATATATTATATTTACATAAAAGTAAGTATTATTGATTACAAAATATTTTCAACACATTTATTGCAAATTATTAGGTATAAATAATTTAATTTTAAAAGGGAGGGTCAAAATTTGTCGTCAACATTCGCGATCTCGATGCACAACCTCTTTAAGCCTTCGCAAATGCGATCCCTATGTCGTGAACGCGAAGAGCAAAACCACATGTCACCATTAACACTACACGAACGTGATGCTTGTATCGCGAAGGCAAAGAAGCCCACACCAGATATCATCTCAGTAGTCCAAATATAAGGGAAATGGTCTGAAACACACCCAAGGCCCCCGGGACCCCATCCACTCACACCGACCAATCCCAAAACACAACACAAACCTACTCGAGGACTCAAATCACGCAAAACAATATCAAAATCATGAATCACACTCCAATTTAATCTTAATGAACCAATAAACTTTCAACTTCTAAAACTAATGTCAAACCATATCAAATCAACTCCGAATGACCTCAAATTTTGCCTCAAATAACACAACGGACCTATTCTAACTTCCAAAATCAAAATTCAAACCCGGTATTAACAAAGTCAACTCTCTGTCAAACCTATCAACCTTCCAAACTTTCAACTTTTCAATTTTCGCCAATTCAAGCCAAAGCGACCTACAGACCTCCAAATCAATATCCGGATATACGCCTAAGTTCAAAATACCATACAAAGCTATTGGGACCATCAAAACTCCATTCTAGAGTTATCTACACAAAAGTCAAACTTCGGTCAACTCTTTTAACTTAAGCCTTCAACCTTGGACCAAGTGTCCAAATTTACTCTAATACTTCTATGAAACCAATCCAACCACCCTAGCAAGTCACGTATCACAAACGAACATAGAAAAAGCAATATACTGCTCCCGCAAATGGTGATGTCTCGATTCCCATTGGTCGGGCTACTATCCGGAACAAAGCTTTGTCCAAGTTCAATCAAATTCCTGAAATGAATAGGGAAACAGGATTTTAATACACAAAAGAGCAATCGGAGCGTTAGAGAGAGAGAGAGTTGTTTTAACCTGGTTTGGCTATAAATTATTAATTTATTACATTAAAGTATAAATATAGGCACAAGGTGCCAATAACCTAAGTTGAACTTTTTAATGCCATTTAAAAGGGGGGAAACTAGCCCAAAAATTAATATTTATCAAAAAAGGCCCAAATGTCATTTTAATCCGAATAATTTCAATTAATGTGAGTTTTTAAAGTATACAATGAGCTAAAGTAATTTTTAGAGAATCGGGCACTTCAATTCGATTAAAAAATTGCTATTAAACATTAGTTTGTTGGATTGGGGTGAATGATTAAACTGAAAACCCTATGGACAACCATTGAAGCTTGAATTTAAATTTTGGATTTTAGAAATTGGAATTTATTTCGGGTAGGTGTGGTTGAATAGATTGGGTACATCTTAAGGAGAGTGAATCTCAATTTTTGGACGATTTGGTAGAGATTTTAGGTAGTTTGAATTGAAACATGAGCGAAATTTGAAGTACACAAGATGAACATGAAAGAAGATAATATGTGTATCTCATGGTATATTTCCATGTATCTTATGTGTATCACTTATGTATCAAATATGTATTTCTTAGGTATATCATATATATCCATAAATATATACTCATATGTGAGATATACGTGAGCTTCATATGTCGTAAACAAATTTACTAAACTTGATTTCAACTACGAATTTTGACTTAAAACTAGTCAAAATCACCTCCAATCTTTCTCAAAGTTTGTATATTGACTCATCTATATGTTTTCAATGAATTTCAACCATTCTCATTGAAATAGGTACCTTTTGGCTTAGGTTCTTGGAATCTTGTATATTATCTTTTTCTTTGTGTTTCATCTTTGCTACCTCATCCATAAAATTTCATTTTTATCTTGCATCTAATGTTGTTGATCACACCTACAAATACAGAAGGACATTTTTCCATGTGATTCTTGGAGACTAAGAATTCTTATTTGTCTAGGTTTTTAATTTTTGTATGTGCTTGGCTACTTTTGATAAGCATGTAATTAATGGCTAGAGGTTGGTATGTTTGAACTTATTATGGACATTTTCGTATTAGGTTTGCCATGTAGTCTCAAATTTTTTTATTATAACTCAATGGTGGGCTGTCAGATATACCTGTGAGCACGTGATTTTTACCCTAAGCAAATTATTCCAAAAATATCAAATAAAATAATTTTTACAATTTTAAGAATTTTGTTGCATTCTTTTTATTAATTGGTCACATAATAACTCATATTAAAAGTACAAAATATGCATATGCATTAAAATTTTAATTTTTATATTTTTGCAGTATTAATGCATTTTGGAAAAACAAATGGAAGAAAAATCGAAAAAATAGTTCATTTTAGCTTTTTAG
>MU700185.1:11699-35959 GCA_026770625.1 Nicotiana glauca
TACTCCTAAATTATAAGAGGAATCTATAATTGCGGGTTTAAAGGCGGGATTAGGAATAACGAAGCCTTGAGTGTAATCTAAAGTGAATTGTGCTAATTAAAGCTAGCTTGTGTATCTCAGGAGAGTGCAATAGTATATTACTGTGATTACTCGGGAGAGATTTACGGTAAGAAGAGTGTTCATGATTGATAGAGATGTGCTGGTAAATTTGTATGAGCATAAACAGAAGGGATTCCATCAATAAGGGAAATCATTGCCTTATCTTCTTCTCATTATTGTTTACCACCTTAGCGTTCTAGTTTACAGCTGTTTAATTTACTTGTAAAATTAGTTACTAAATAAACCATCAACTGTGATTCAAATATTTAGAAAGCTGGTTCTGAAGAGTTAGTGGTTCTGAAAATAGTAATTAATAGGTTAACTCTCTGTGGATTCGACCCTGGGCGTAATACTCGGGTTATATTTGCAACGTCTACATTGTCCTTTTTATAAGGCATAGTTGGGCGAGATCAAGCAGCATACGGTGCACAACAGTAGTTTAGGAGCCTTCAGTCCATGAGATTTTTGAGGTAGTCCTGCAGACGTCTGCATGCCCGGCATCTCCGCTATCTTTACTTATGAACTGTTTCCTTTTATACCCGAGGCAGACTTTATTTGTTGTTTCAGACAATTGAATGTAGTAAATCTTAGATAGTCCGTGAATGTTGTGACACCCGTCTTGGGTAGAGGCATATGTGGATTTTTCTTGTTATTTTGGTTTACTTCGTTTAAGTCTTCCGCTAAATTTTAAATTCCGTTGTTGTTTAGTCATTTATCTCCTGTCAATTTAATTGGTAAACGTGGATCTAAAACAAAAGTATTATGGATTCTAAATGTGTGTCTTGCCTAGGTTCTACGAGTAGGCGCCATCACGACTCCCGAAGGTGGGAATTTCAGGTTGTGACAAGTTGGTATCAGAGCTCTAGGATACATAGGTCTCACAACTCACTGATAAACTTAGTAGAGTATGAGGGAACGGTACGGAAACGTCTGTATTTATCCCCTAGATACTACATAGTTAGGAAAGTTTCACATTTATTCTTTCTTGTCGTGCGGTTTGGTTTCTCAATGCTAATTGAATTTCTACTGTATTCTTTCGCAGATGGAGAGAACACGCGCTTCCTTATCTACTGATCAGCAGTCCAAGCCCCAAGCAGCTCCCACTAGGGGCAGAGGGCGAGGGTGAGGCCGTGCTAGAGGCCAAGGTAGGGGCAGAGCTCAGCCCCGAGCAGCAACACCAGTGGTGGAGCCTCGGGTTGACTTTGACGAGGAGGTTCCGACCCCAGCCCCAGCAGTTTCGGTGGGCCCAGCTAAGGCCTAGAGCGGTTTATTGCTACCCCAGTTCTTCAGGATGCTCTGGTTCGATTGGTGGGTCTTATGGAGAGTGTCACCCATGCAGGCTTGCTTTTTGTAGCACCAGCCATTTCTCAGGCTGGAGAAGGAGCCTAGACTCTTGCTACTCGTACTCCAGAGCAAGTAGCTCCCCCGATTCAGACTCCAGCAGTTCAGCTAGTTGGAGCAACTCAGCCGGGTATGCTATCCCAAGCCGGTGATGGAGCAACTATGTTTGCCGATGCTTTATGGAGATTGGATAGGTTTACCAAGCTTTTCACTACTACCTTCAGCGGTGCATCTACCGAGGATCCTCAGGATTATCTGGACAGTTGCCACTCTTCGAAACATGGATATTGTTGAGACCAATGGGGTTAATTTCACTACATTTCGCTTGTCTGGATCCGCCAAGACTTGGTGGAGGGATTATTATTTAGCTAGACCAGCAGGGTTGCCAGCTTTGAACTAGGGACAGTTCACGCAGCTATTTTTGGAGAGGTTTCTCCTTATTACTCAGTGAGAGGCCTATCGGAGGCAGTTCAAGCGTCTCCAGCAGGGATCCATGACAGTCACCCATTACGAGACCAGGTTTATTGATTTGGCTCACCATGTTCTTACTATACTTCCCACTGAGAGGGAGAGGGAGAGGGAGAGACGGTTTATTGATGGACTCATTCAGCCTATTCGTCTCCAGATGGCTAGAGAGGCTGGGAGCGAGATATCCTTTCAGGAGGCGGCCAATGTGGCCCGAAGGGTTGAGATGTTATTATTGTAGGGGGTGGTCACAGGGAAGACAAGAGACCCCGTCAGTCAGGCAGATTCAGTGGTGCCTCATCTGGAGGCAAAGATTTGTATGATAAGGGTCATCCTCCTAGGCCTTTCCAGTCGGCGCTCCAGGTTTCTCACGGTGCACTAGGTGGCCGTGGTTTTTGCGGGCAATATTCTGATCAGCATTCCTACAGTGCACCATCAGCTCCTATCAGTGCACTGCCGCTCCAGAGCTTCTAGGGTTATCATTCAGGCCGCCAGGGTCAACCTCAGTTTCCTCAGCCGTAGCATTCGGGTAGATGTTATGAGTGTGGTGAGTATGGTCACATCAGGAGGGATTGTTCGAGGTTAAGGGGTACCTAGTCGCAGCAGCAGGGTCCCCATCCTATGATTCAGGAACCAGATATTCCACAGGCTGCCCAGCCAGCTAGAGGTAGAGGTAGAGGTGCTAGATGTGGAGGTAGATGGCTAGAGGTGGATCTCAGACCGCCAGAGGTGGAAGTCAGCCAACAGCAGGCCGTCCTAGAAAGGTAGATCAGAGTGGTGGGACCCAACCCCGATGTTATGCTCTTCAGTCCAGGCCCGAGGCAGAGGCTTTAAATGTGATTATTACAGGTACGGTTCTGGTTTGTGATAGAGATGCTTCAGTGTTGTTTGATTCGGGGTCTACGTATTCGTATGTGTCATCTTATTTTGCCCCGTATTTGGTGATGCATTTGGTATTCCTGTTTATGTGTCTACACCGGTGGGTTACTCTATTGTGGTCGAGTCCATTGTTCTTGTGTCCCGGTGATTGGGGGTCTGGAGACTCGTGTAGATTTATTGCTTTTAGACATGGTTGACTTTGATATTATATTGGGGATGGACTGGTTATCACCCTATCACGCTATCTTGGACTGTCAGGCCAAGATTGTGACCTTAGTTTTACTGGGTATGCCTCATTTAGAGTAGAGAGGGACTCCTGGTCATTCTACCCGCAGTGTTATATCGTATGTGAGGGCTCGGCATATGGTCGACAAGGGGTGTTTGGACTATTTAGCCTATGTTCGTGATTCCAATGCTGAGGTTCCCTCTATTGATTCTGTGCCCGTTGTTTGTGAGTTCCGTAATGTTTTTCCCTCAGACCTGCCGGGTATGCCACTCGATAGGGATGTTGATTTCTACATTGATCTGGTTCTGGGCACTCAGCCCATTTCTATCCCGCCATATCGTATGGCCCCGCCAGAGTTGAAAGTGCTAAAGGAACAGTTGTAGGATTTGCTTGATAAGGGTTTCATTAGACCTAGTGTTTCACCTTGGGGTACGCCGATGTTATTTTTCAAGAACAAGGATGGGTCAATGAGAATGTGTATTGATTACCGGCAATTGAACAAGGTAACGATCAAGAATAAGTATCCGCTGTCGAGGATTGATGATTTGTTCGACCAACTTCAGGTTGCCAGGGTATTTTCCAAAATTGACTTGTGGTCTAGCTACCATCAATTGAGGATTAGGGCATCCGATGTCCCTAAGATAGCTTTCTGCACTCGGTACGGGCATGATGAGTTCTTGCTTATGTCATTTGTGTTGACAAATGCCCCAGCAGCTTTCATGGACTTTATGAACCGAGTGTTCAAGCCTTATTTAGACTCGTTCGTGATAGTTTCCATTGATGATATATTGATATACTCCCGCAGCCAGGAGGAGCACGAGCAGCACCTTAGAGTGGTTCTTCAGACTCTGAGGGATAGTCGGTTATAGGCTAAGTTCTCAAAGTGTGAATTCTGGTTGGGTTCAGTTGCATTTCTGGGTCATGTTGTATCAACAGAGGGTATTTAGGTGGACCCAAAAAAGATTGAGGCAGTCAAGAACTGGTCTAGACCAGCATCCGCTACAGAGATTCAGAGTTTCTTGGGGTTGGCAGGCTACTATCGACGGTTCGTGGAGGGGTTTTCATCTATTGCATCCCCGATGACTAGATTTACCCAGAAGGGTGCCTAGTTCAGATGGTCGGATGAGTGTGAGGCGAGCTTTCAGAAGCTCAAGATAGCTCTGACTACGGCACCGGTGTTGGTTTTGCCCACGGGTTCTGGGCCTTATACAGTCTATTGTGATGCTTCCCATGTTGGGCTTGGAGCAGTGTTGATGTGGGATGACAAAGTCATTGCCTATGCTTCGAGGCAGTTGAAGATTCATGAGAAGAACTATCCGGTTCATGATTTGGAGTTGGCAGCCATAGTTCACGCATTGAAGATTTGGAGGCATTATCTATATGGTGTGGCATGTGAGGTGTTCACGGGTCACAAGAGTCTTCAGTACTTGTTCAAGAAAAAGGAGTTGAATTTGAGGCAGAGGAGGTGGTTGGAGTTTTTGAAGGATTATAGTATCACCATGTTATATCATCTGGGGAAAGCCAATGTGGTGGCCGATGCTTTGAGTAGGAAGTCAGTCAGTATGGGTAGTCTTGCTTATATTCCGATCGGTGAGAGGCCGCTTGCTTTGGATGCTTAGGCCTTAGCCAATCAGTTCGTGAGGCTGGATGTTTCTGAGCCTAGTCGTGTGTTAGCTTGCACGGTCGCTCATTCTTCATTATTAGAGCTTATCCGTGATTGGCAGTATAATGATCCCCATTTGTGTGTCTTTAGAGACACGGTGCAGCGCGGAGGTGCTAGGCATGTTACCTTAGATGATGATGGAGTTTTGAGATTGCAGAGTCGAGTATATGTGCCTAATGTGGATGGACTTTGAGAGTTGATTTTGGAGGAGGCCTATAGCTCCCGGTACTCTATTCATCCAGGCACCGCGAAGATGTATCAGGATCTACGGCAGCATTATTGGTGACGTAGAATGAAGAAGGATATCATAGCATATGTGACTCGTTAATTGAATTTTCAGAATTTTAAGTACGAGCATCAAAGGCCTGGTGGGTTATTTCAGAGGATTGAGCTTCCCGAGTGGAAGTGGGAGAGGATTACTATGGATTTTGTTACTGGACTCCCACTGAGTTGGAAAAACGTTTGATGCGATATGGGTCATTATTGATAGGCTGACCAAGTTAGTGCATTTCATTCCTATGGCAGTCTCCTATTCTTATGTGAGGTTTGCTGAGATCTATATTCGGGAGATTGTTCGCCTTCATGGTTTTCCCGTGTCTATCATTTCGGACCGGGGTACTCATTTTACCTCATGCTTCTGGAGAGCAGTTCAGCGAGAGTTGGGCACACGGGTTGAGTTGAGCATAACATTTTATCCCCAAACGGACGGTCAGTCCGAGCGAACTATTCAGATCTTAGAGGATATGCTCCGAGCTTGTGTTATTAACTTTGGAGGTTCGTGGGATCAGTTCTTTCCTTTAGCGGAGTTTGCCTACAACAACAGCTACCAGTCGAGCATCCAGATGGCTCCTTATGGAGCTTTATATTATAGGCAGTGTCGGTCTCTGGTTGGATGGTTTGAGCCGGGAGAGGCTCGGTTGTTGGGTACGGATCTGGTTTAGGAGGCCTTGGACAAGGTCAGGATCATTCAAGATAGGCTTCGTTCAGCTCAGTCCAGGAAAAAGAGTTATGCAGACCTCAAGGTTCGAGATGTGGCTTTTATGGTTGGTGAACGACTATTGCTCCGAGTGTCACCTATAAAAGGCGTGATGAGATTTGGGAAGAAGGGCAAGCTTAGCCCTAGGTTCATTGATCCGTTTAAGATTCTTGATCGAGTGGGAGAGGTGGCTTATAGACTTGCTTTGCCGCCGAGCTTATCAGTCGTGCATCCAATGTTTCACATGTCCATGCTTCGGAGGTATCACGGCGATCCAGCTCACGTGTTAGATTTCAGCACTATCCAGTTGGACAAGGACTTGTCTTATGAGGAGAAGCCGGTAGCTATTCTAGATTGGCAGGTTCGTCAGTTGATATCCAAGAGTTTCCCTTCTGTTCATGTTCAGTGGAGAGGTCAGCCTCCCGAGGCATCGACCTGGGAGTCCGAGTCCGATATGCAGAGCCGTTATCCTCATCTTTTCCCAAACTCAGGTACTTCTTTCTTCTATCTGTTCGAGGAAGAACGGTTGTTTCAGAGGTGGAGAATATGACAACCCAAAGGGTCATCACCTGTTTTAATTGAATTATGTGTCTCCGAGGCCTTGAAAACCTCATTAAGAGTTGCCTCAATTTACGTGCGCACTCCATGCACGTAGCCGGAATGCTTAAATATGAGATTCTGTGAAAAATGCTAAATTTTGATGTTAAAATGAATAAATTTGACTATGGTAAACATTTTGGGTAAACAGACCCAGACCCATAATTTGACGGTCGCAAAGGGTCCGTAGGAAAATATGGGACTTGGACGTATGCCCGGAATTGAGTTCCGTGGTCCCAAGCCCGAGAAATGAATTTTTTTGTAAAATTATTTAAGGAAATTTGAAATGAAAATCGATTAGAACGTGTTGGTATCAGGCTCTTATTTCGGTTTTGGTGCCCGGTACAGGTCTTATATATGATTTAAGATGTTTTTGTGAAATTTGGTTGAAAACGAGCGCCGTTTGACGTGATTCAGACATAAATTGGAAATTTTGATATTTTATGAAGTTTGAAAGAATTATTGGATTTTGAGGTTTAATTCGATGTTTATGGTATTATTTTGGCAATTTAATCGCGCGAATAAGTCCGTAGGATATTTTTGAGGTTGTGTGTATATTTGGTTTAGAGCCCCGAGGGCTCGCGTGAGTTTTGGATAGGCCACGGGTTGCATTTTTGAACTTAAAAATTTGCTGGTATGAACAGACCTGCAGGCTTCGCACCTGGCTCGCAAATGCGAAGGCTGCCTCGCAAATGCGAACAAATAAAGTCTTCCTTTTTCCTCGCAAATGCGAGATTTATGTTCGCAAATGCGAAATCTCCCAAATTGGTCAGACCTCGCAAATGCGAGCAGTAGGTCGCAAATGCGATGATAATGTCGCAAATGCGAAGGTGCCTAAAATTTGAAGCGTTCGCAAATGCGAACCAAGCTTCACAATTCCCACATCTGAGAGGTCGGGGTTTGCAATTGCGAACCCCTGTTCGCATTTCCCATATCTGAGACCTGCATTTTTTACACTTAACCGATTTTGAACTTTATTTTTCATATTTTCTCAAACCCAAACACACTTAGGCAATTTTGCAAGGATTTCTTCTTCTTCCAATCAATTGTAAGTCATTTTTAACTAACTTCCTTCAATTCTTAACATCTTTTAACATGATTTCAACTTCAAATCAATGATTATCATGGGGGAAATTGGATGTTTTGGGTAGAACCTAGGTTTTTCAAAAATTGGGGATTTGGACCTTAATTTTAGGTCCGATTTCAAAATAAATTATATATTTGAGTTCTTGGGGGAATGGGTAATCAGGTTTTGATTCGAACCTCGGGTTTTGACCACGTGGGCCCGAAGGCAATTTTTGACTTTTTGGGAAAAACTTTTGGAAAACTCATTTGCATGCGTTGGAGTTGATTCATTTAGTGTTTATTAATATAATTAAGTAATTTGTGATTAGATACGAGCAAATTAGAGGTGTAATCATGGGGTAAAGCTATAATTGATGCTTGAGTTGTGTTCAAGGCATTGAGGTAAGTGTTCGGTTTAATCTTAGCTTAAGGGATTAGGAGTTGAGTCATATTTTTCTATGTGTTTCTTGTGGAGTACGACGTATAGGCATTGTGACGACTATCTATACATCGGTGTCGAGCATGACCGTGAGTCTTAAATTGACAATTGTTTTATTCTTGAATAATAATATGGTTGAAACAGTGAGTAGACCTGTGATATTGAGCAAAGGCTTAGCTTATTTTTGTGGAAGTTAATTATGAGTTAGAAATGGTGATAATAGAGATGATAAAAGTTGAATTGAGATTGGTTATAGCTGGTACTCCCTTACCGGGATGAATATACTTGTACTGTTGAGTTCCCTTGCTCGGATAGAGTATTTTATGAATAATTCCCTGCCGAGATTTGTTGTTATGATTACTGTAAGCTATATAATTGGAACATGTAACGACCCGACCGGTCGTTTTGAGCCCTAGCGCGTCGTTCAGTAGTCTGAGGCCATGAGCAGCTTCATTTCAGGTATTGTGACTTGTTCGCATGGTCGGAATTTAAATTTAGGAAGATCGGAGTTAAATTTAAATGAAAATTCTCATTTGAGAAGCTTAAAGTTGAAAGAATGAACTAGGATTGGATTTTTGAGTAAACGACCTCGGAATCAGGATCTGAAGGTTCCATCAGGTTCGTATGATGATTTCGGACTTAGGCATATGGCCGGTTCGGGTGTTGGATAACCCTGGAGCATTTTGGCGCCTATTGTGGAAGTTAGCTTTTTGGAAGAAATTTC
Organism: Nicotiana glauca; assembly: GCA_026770625.1. Taxonomy (NCBI): domain Eukaryota; kingdom Viridiplantae; phylum Streptophyta; class Magnoliopsida; order Solanales; family Solanaceae; genus Nicotiana; species Nicotiana glauca. The sequence continues at coordinate 20,174 of MU700185.1, forward strand.
TTAAGTTTGGCTTGAAGTTCATTTCATCGTTATCGATTTCTGTTTGGGATTCTGAGACTGGGAGTAGCTCCGTATGGTGATTCTGGAGTTGGGAGCACGATCGGAAGTGAATTCAGAGGTCCGTAGGTCATTTTGAAGCGATTTGGCTAAAGATAGAAATTTGAAGGTTTTTGAGAAGTTTGACCGGAAGTGGACTTTTTGATATCGGGGTCGGAATCCAATTTCGGAAGTTGGAGTAGGTCCGTAATGTCAAATATGACTTGTGTGCAAAATTTGAGGTCAATCGGACATGATTTAATAGGTTTAAACATCGGAAGTAGAGGTTGGAAAGTTCAAAGTTCATAAATCTTGGATTGGAGGTCGGTTCATGGTTTTGCGTTGTTTGATGTGATTTGAGGCTTCGAGCAAGTCCGTAATGTGTTATGGGATTGGTTGGTATGATTGGTTCGGGTCCTGGGGGCCCCGGGTGGATTCCGGGTGGTTAACGGATTAAAAGTGGAATTTGGGAAGGCTTGAGATTTGCTGCTTCTATCATAACCGCATCTGCGGTTCTTGGACTGCAGAAGCAGGACCGCAGATGCGGTCAAACACTCGCAAAAGCAGAAGGGGGCCAGATCCAAGGAAATCGCAGAAGCGGCCAAGGGACCGCAGAAGCGGTCAGCTTCCTTTTGCCTAGAGCCGCAGAAGCGGCGAAAAGTTGCAGAAGCGGAACTATTTCCGCAGAAGCGGAAGCAGCTGGGACAGTAAGATGTTTAAAGTTCGAGGTTGAGTTCATTTCAACCCCATTTTTCTTCCATTGGAGTCGATAGGGAACAACTTGGAGGTTCCATTTTCGTCACTTGTCATGAGCTAAGTAATTTATGCTACCTTTGAGTTAAATACAAGGTTTATACATGGATTTAGGCAAGGAAATTATAGAAATTTGGGGTTTTGGTGGAAAACCTAGGAATTTACATTTCTTTGAATTTGACCACGATTTTGAGTATGGAATTAGGAGAAAATCATATATTTGAGTTCCTAAGGTCATGTGTAACCTTGGCACGTGGGCCCGAGGGCATTTTTGTCAAATTTTTGTTCGGGGTTAGGAATTGTTATAAATTGGGTTGTAAAGTATAATTGAGCGTATAATAATGGATTTATATGATAGTTGGCTAGTTTTGGAGCATTGTGCGTTGGTGCAAGTCTTCGAAAGAATGTAGAATGCCGGATGTGGATCTTCGGAGCGAGGTAAGTCTCCTTTCTAATCTTGTGAGGGGGAATTTACCCCATAGGTGAAATAATTAATTATGTGCTCCTATATGTGGGGGATACGTACGCACGAGGTGACGAGAGTCTGTGCGTAGCTACTATTATGCTATTTTCCGGGTAGTTATGACCCATCAACATGTTATACTTGTATTAATTATGAACCCATTGATAACTTGAATTGTTTAAATCACCTTTGGTTAGTAAACAAATTTAAAAAGAGATTAAACATCATTTCTTGAATTGTTAAACAGAGAATTGGTCTTATTTGGATAATTATTCCCCGATAAAAATTCTAATTGGCTATTTGAGCATGTATATTACATGTATGCGTCGCATGGATGATTTGCGAGTAGGGTGATTGTGTATCTTATGTGTACCTGCGTTACATGGATGATTCGTGAGTAGGTTGATTGTTTATTTTATGTTGACCGCGTCGCATGGATGATTCGCGAGCGGGGTAATAGATGCATCTATGGTTCTTGCCGTTCGACCCTCGGCAGTGCACAATTTACATTTCTGTTGGATCGGGCCATCGCCTCGGTGTGATTTGCGCATGTTGTTTGTCGCTTGAGAATTGTAAATGTGGATTTGGCCCTTCGTGGCTTGATATAAATTGGTGAGATAATAAAGAATAAACCTTGGAAGCCCTTGCTTAATTGTTGAATGTGTTTACCTGTTTACTGGCTTCGCAAATTTGGACTACTTTATAAATCCATGGTTTTCCCCGCATTTCTAGAATATTGTTAATTGACCTCTAGTGAGTGTCGGAGTTGGCCATCTCGTCTCTACTCCTTCGAGATTAGGCGGGATACTCACTGAGTACACATTGATTACGTACTCATACTACACTTCTGTGCATTTTTGTTGCACAGGCATATTTACCTCTAGCAGCTTATTGGGCGTAGCAGCATGCATGACTCTGGGACCAGGTGAGCTGCACTATTCGAGACGGCCCGCAGCTAGTATAGTTCCATTAGAAATTTTTATTATTTATTCCCTATCCACTGTATTTCGGACAAAGGTTGTATTTTATTTCCCATATCAATAGTTGCTCGTGCACTTGTGACACCGGGTTCTGGGGATGTATTTGGATTATTTGGAAATCTTAAAATTTGTTTAGATATTTCATTATTTATTTGGAGGAATATATTGAGACTTGTTTAAATTGTATAAAAGAAATGTTTTTTTTTTCAAAATTGTTATAACGATGATTTGATTAAGTATTCTAGTTGGCTTGCCTGACAGAGATGTCCGGCGCCACCACGATCCTTAGTGGATTTTGGGTCGTGACAACATGGTATCATAGCACTAGGTTCCCGTCGGTCTCACGAGTCATGAGCAAGTCCAGTAGAGTCTCGCGGATCGGTACGGAGACGTCTGTACTTATCCTCGGGAGGCTACAGGGCTGTTAGGAGTACTTCCCTTCTTGATTTCCTTTTCGTGCAGTTCGATTCTTTTGAGGCTTATGCCTTTGATTTCTTCCTATTCAATCTTACGCGAGCACTTGTTATAAATCAAAAATTGAAGGACTAAAATGGCACTACAAATGTGGTGCAGGATGATTCTCCCGGTATAGTTGATTTGACTATTATGGTCGCTTTATGGAAGGACATTCTATTGTTTCAGCTCAGTAATAGAACTTCTAAGAGCCTTGAGGCTCGGCACCGATTTCCATGATGTTTATGAGCGATTATTCCGTAGTGTTGTTGTGATGGTAGGATGTTTGACCATGTGTCGGGGCAGTGAATGAATTGAAGGTGAGGTTTACTCAGCGTGTAATCAAGGGATTCAGTATTTTATTCCCGGCAGGGGAAAAGACAGTCGGACTAAGAATGGTCAGGTGTGGGCCGGTGGAGGTAATGAGGCTTGGTATTTGCAAGCGTGGTTGAGATTTCTTTTATGAGAGGGTGTCGGGGTCCTGATTGAACATACTAAGTTGTTGGAAAAGACAGTCGGACTAAGATCGAATTAGAATTTTTAATATTGACGGCTCGATAAAGATGACCTTTGGAAATGCTTAAAGTTAGCAGCTATTGTGGGTTCAAGTGCCACGAAGTTAGATTTTATTCAAGGCAACAATTGAGAAACAAGGTATGAGGAAGGACATGTGGGAAGTGTCAGGTGGTGTTTAAAACTTCTAGAAGGCCAAGTATGAGGAGCAAGGTTGAGTGGTTAATTAAAGAGATGAGTTTCGCCAAAGTGGGAGGGTGGCGAGGGTTGCATATGGGCTTGGTAGTAGGATAACTACGCGCCTTAAAGAGAGTTTGGATCGAATTGGGGATTTTAACGATTGGTGATTGAAACCTGTGGGTATGATGTGAAGTATGGGCTATTATGCGGGAGAAGATTGATATGGCAGAAAGGAACTGCTTGAAATGGAGGAGGGTGCAGCATAACCCCGAATTGGAAGGATGTTGCCGCACATTTAATTGATGTCCGCGAGGGGCAAATGGACTTGTGCAGTTGGAAGGTGAGCTCAGACTCAGGATGGGCTATTGGTGTCATAGTGAATGTGCCCCGTGCAGCGGCGTGGGAAGATGCCAGGAGGTGATTCCCCTAGGTGGGCTATTCCCCGTGAGTAGGTTAACGGTCGCATGGTTGGCGAAGCTTCTACAAAGAATTATAGTGGTTGTTCAACAAAGAGATCAATTGTGCGAATGTGGTTAATGATTCAGAATATGAAAGATGGGGATTTACAGGAAGATTCCGAGAAATTTTGATAACTTGGGGCGAGTGTATGTCAATAAGAGGTAAAAAGATCGGGCGAACTCAAGAATTGGGAAATGATGGCTTCAAGTTAAGTGGGAGAGTCCCACCGCTTATGATTGAGCTGTATGATTAACTACTTGCGTGATTTCTGGTTATTAGCATACTAATGGATTATTTCAGCTATGAGAAAAGACCATAAGTGGTAATTCGAGCAAATGAATTGTTGGAGGCATGCGATGGTTGGCCTTATTGGCTCATGTCCGGACTTGGAAAAAGGTTCAGGATTTATGCCTTGTATGGATACAAGTTTCAGAGAAAGTGATTTTCGCCAGGTGCCTCGCCGAGAGAGTATTCGTGTGTTATAAGATCTATGGAGTGAGTTATATTCGAGACCAAGTTAGAGCGGATGGCTCTCAATAATGGTCCTAGTGAATTCAGAAGTTAAAGTGTGGTGCCCGATGATTTTGAGCCTATAAGTACAATTAAGAATCAAGCTTTGTAGCAGTTTATGAGAAGAGGCACGGAATGTTTTATGAAATTTTGACTTGTGGTGTAGCATCTGAAAGATATGAAATAGTTCGTAGGATTTGAGACAATGTAGTTTCGTGATTCAAGGTTGCTCGGGGTGAGTGTAGATGGAGTATATTGCGTGTTGAATGGAGTTAGTCTTATTTCTAAGGCAGGCAAGGATGAACTGGAAGAAGGTGGATTGATTAGCCATAGTTAAATTTGGCATGTTGGGGTATGTGATCAGTTCGTTCAGTGTGATCGAGTTATGAGTATGATTTGTGGCGGTACGTGTGAGGTTGTCGGCCGCCGTAATTGATGTTATTCAGAAGCATTCTTCTGTTATGGCTTGTTAAGTGGAAGCGAATTTCGGAAGGGCTAGGGTGGCTTGGACCACTATTTAGAGATTTGCATATCTTACGGTTATGGGAAACTACCTGTGTATTGCTATGATTCTCCTGAAGTGAGTTAAGTGCGAGGTTCTTATATGATGAAATGTGAAAATATTAATGAATTCGGAGTTATGATGAAAAATCGTATCCTATCGTATATTGGAACGTTGGGTGCGGTGAGAGGTATGGAAATGTGAAGTGAGGATCAAGGTTGCAGTTCGGTGCTGACAAGGATGTCACGGGCTCGGATGAGCAAGGAAGGGGTTGAATGAGTAGAGTAAATTGGTATTGTCCTCAGCGTCACCTGAGATCGATATGTTATGGAAGAGGTTTTGCATCCTGGTTAAGGATTCTGGATTGCTTTTCAGCGTTAGTGCGTCTGATGGTTTAGATGTGCGGACCCGTTATTTATTTCGGAAGATTGTGGGAGCGTGTCCCACAGGAAGATTGTATAAGCGTGACATGTAGTCACTTGATTGGCTAAAGATTTAAACCAAGTATAGGGATTGTGGTAGTATCATTAATTTGAGAATTTATGCCTGGAGGGCACTTTGTATATTGGGTTATCAACTGAGGAGGTTGCTCCGGTTATGATGGTTATTCTTACGTGATATGAGGCAAAAGGGAGTTACTACTGACCTTTGAAAGGTCATTGGCCAAGTTGGTGCAATCAGAAATTGGCTTGAGATCGGTGGATTGATTTATTTGTGAACATGGCTTTATATCAGGCCAGTTGTGTTCGTTTCAGCGAGCGTTCCCTATGTAGGAACGGTCAGGGTGTTATTTTGTCATCAGCTATTCCAGGTAATGATGTACTATGCCGTACGAGTTATGAGACGGCTTGGTAATTTTTTATATGTTGAGGCTCCGCGTGGCGATGGTGTTATATGAGCAGAATGGCTCTTGAGATTCAGGTCTTGTATCGCACTTCAGTGTGCCCGAGTTTGTGGATTATAGCGTTATATGTCCCTCAGGGATGGTATTATGCACTTAGCGTGCTTGTGACCAAATTCGATATCTTGTTGTAATGGGCAGCTTGGCCCGATGTATCTCTTAATGTAAGTTCTACGTGTGAATCGGGTGGCACGCCGCCATAATTATATTGTGAGGATCGGGTGGCACGCCGCCATGGTTATGCTTTGTGGATCGGGTTGCACACCGCAACAGTGTGATGTTGAGTGTAGTTTTCTATATGCTAATTTTGAATGTCCTGCTTCCTATTTTCTAAGGAAAGTTCGTAGTAGTGCGGAAGTTAGGTAATTCCTTCCAGAGTTTGATTTCCTATTGTGTTGTGTTCGAATTGGTGGTCTATTGGCACATTATGGCGTCATATGAGACTTGTGATCGCATTCGGAGTGGCTTATTGTCTGAGCAGTTCGTACTGGGTAAGATGAGATTGTGTGATTTAGGATCGGTGCAATCTGAATATATGAAGTATATTAAGGAGCGAAGATCATTATTTGGTTCAGAATGTGGTAATGTTTCTTGTCAGAAGTATAGACTCGATGATTGACGGCAGTTGATTATGAATTTTGGCATCTCATCCGTCGTGACGGTATTGTAATAGTTAGAGCAAGACCTATGTAGGTCATGAGATGCAATGGGAGCATCGGATTCGTGGAATTTCCGATTAATTCAAACAAAAATGTTATTGTGGTCCTATGAGTAAAGCAATGCAAAGTGTGAATTCAGCAGAGTTATGCAGTCATGTTTGAGTACAACGTATAGTGTTTGATACAGTGATTGTATGTTGGAAACAGGCCTGGCATAGAATTCCGGATGTTGGAATTGGGCTCTAAGGCTTAATTGCTTGAGTAAAAGAGAATATCTTCAGAATTTATCGAGCTAATGTGCTCAACTGAGTTGTGATAGCACGGGAAGGTGCAAGAGGTGCTAGGCAGTGATTTCACGCTACTTCGGTATAGTTCTCAGCACGTTTGAGGACGAACATATGTTTAAGTGGGAGAGAATGTAACGACTCGACCGGTCGTTTTGAGCCCTAGCTCATCGTTCAGCAGTCTGAGGCCACGAGCAGTTTTATTTCAGGTATTGTGACTTGTTCGCATGGTCGGAATTTAAATTCAGGAAGATCGGAGTTAAATTTAAATGAAAATTCTCATTTGAGAAGCTTAAAGTTGAAAGAATGAACTAGGATTGGATTTTTGAGTAAACGACCTCGAAATCAGGATCTGAAGGTTCCAGCAGGTTTGTATGATGATTTCGGACTTGGGCGTATGCCTGGTTCGGGTTTGGATAACCCAGGAGTGATTTGGCGCCTATTGTGGAAGTTAGCATTTTGGAAGAAATTTCTTAAGTTTGGCTTGAAGTGCATTTCAGCGTTATTGATGTCCGTTTGGGATTCCAAGACTGGGAGTAGATCCGTATGGTGATTCTGGAGTTGGGAGCACGATCGGAAGTGAATTCGGAGGTCCGTAGGTCATTATGAAGCCATTTGGCTAAAGATAGAAATTTGAAGGTTTTTGAGAAGTTTGTCCGGAAGTGGACTTTTTGATATCGGGGTCGAAATCCGATTTCGGAAGTTGGAGTAGGTTTGTAATGTCAAATATGACTTGTGTGCAAAATTTGAGGTCAATCAGACATGATTTGATAGGTTTAAACATCGGAAGTAGAAGTTGGAAAGTTCAAAATTCATAAAGCTTGGATTGGAGGTCGATTCATGGTTTTAGCATTATTTGATATGATTTGAGGCTTCGAGCAAGTCCGTAATGTGTTATGGGATTGATTGGTATGATTGGTCGAACCCCGAGTGGATTCCAGGTGGTTAACGGATCGAAAGTGGAATTTGGGAAGGCTTGAGATTTGTTGCTTCTGTCATAACTGCATCTGGGTTCTTGGACAGCAAAAGCGGGACCGCAGATGCGGTCAAACACTCGCAGAAGCGGAAAGGGGCCAGGTCTAAGGAAATCGCAGAAGCGACCAAGGGACCGCAGAAGCGGTTCTGCTTAAGCGGCCCCCAGACCGCAGAAGCGTTTAGCTTCCTTTTGCCTAGAGCCGCAGAAACGGCGAAAAGTCGCAGAAGTGGAAGCAGCTGGGGCAGTGAGATGTTTTAAGTTCGGGGTTGAGTTCATTTCAACCCCATTTTTCTTCCATTGGAGTCGATATGGAGCAACTTAGAGGTTCCATTATCGTCACTTGTAATGAGGTAAGTAATTTATGCTAGCTTTGAGTTAAATACAAGGTTTTTACATGGATTTAGGCAAGGAAATTATAGAAATTTGGGATTTTGGTGGAAAACCTAGGAATTTACATTTCTTTGAATTTGACCACGATTTTGAGTATGGAATTAGGAGAAAATCATATATTTGAGTTCCTAAGGTCATGGGTAACCTTTGTCTTCGAGAAATTTCGGATTCCGGGCACGTGGGCCCAAGGGCATTTTTGTTAACTTTTCATTCGGGGTTAAGAATTGTTATAAATTGGGTTGTAAACTATAATTGGGCGTATACTAATGGATTTATATGATCGTTGGCTATATTTGGAGCATCGTGCATTGGTCCAAGTCTTTGGAAGAATGTAGAATGCCGGTTGTGGATCTTCGGAGCGAGGTGAGTCTCCTTTCTAATCTTGTTAGGGGGAATTTACCCCATAGGTGAAATAATTGATTATGTGCTCCTATATGTGGGGGCTACGTACGCACGAGGTGATGAGAGTCCGTGCGTAGCTACTATTATGCTATTGTCCGGGTAGTTAGGACCCATCAGCATGTTATACTTGAATTAATTATGAACCCATTGATGACTTGGATTGTTTAAATCGCCCTTGATTAGTAAACGAATTTAAAAAGAGATTAAACATCATTTCCCGAATTGTTAAATAGAGAATTGGCCTTATTTAGATAATTATTCCCCGATAAAAATTCTAGTTGGCTATTTGAGCATGATATTACGTGTACCTGCGTCGCATGGATGATTCACGAGCAGGGTGATTGTGTATCTTATATGTACCTGCGTCTCATGGATGATTCGCGAGCAGGGTGATTGTTTATTTTATGTTGACCGCATCGCATGGATGATTCGCGAGCGAGGTAATAGATGCATCTATGGTTCGTGTCGTTCGACCCTCGGCAGTGCACAGTTTACATTTCTGTTGGATCGGGTCATCGCCTCGGTGTGATTTGTGCATGTTGTTTGTCGCTTGAGAATTGTAAATGTGGATTTGGCCCTTCATGGCTTGATATAAATTGGTGAGATAAAAATAACCTTGGAAGCCCTTGCTTAATTGTTGAAGGTGTTTACCTATTTTCTGGCTTCACGAATTTGAACTGCTTTATAAATCCATGATTTTTTCCGTATTTCTAAAATATTGTTAATTGACCTCTAGTGAATGTTGGAGTTGGCCATCTCGTCTCCACTCCTTCGAGATTAGGCGGGATACTCACTGAGTACACGTTGATTACGTACTCATACTACACTTCTGTACATTTTTGTTGCACAGGCATATTTACCTCTAACAGCTTACTGGGCATAGCAGCATGGATGACTCTGGGACCAGGTGAGTTGCACTGTTCGAGACAACCCGCAGCTAGTATAGTTCCATTGGAAATTTTTATTATTTATTCCCTGTCCACTGTATTTCGGACAGAGGTTGTATTTTATTTCCCTTAGCGATAGTTGCTCGTGCACTTGTGACACCGGGTTCTGGGGATGTATTTGGATTATTTGGAAATCTTAAAAGTTGTTTAGATATTTCATTATTTATTCGGAGGAATATATTGAGACTTGTTTAAATTGTATAAAAGAAATATTTTTTTTTTAAAATTGTTATAACGAGGATTTAATTAAGTATTCTAGTTGGCTTGCCTGACAAAGGTGTCCGGCGCCACCACAATCCTTAGTGGATTTTGGGTCGTGACAGAACGGGTTGCGCGTCGCAACATTTTTATTAATGTATACATATATGGATCGGGTTTCACACCGCAACATATATTATATTGGATCGGGTTGCACGCCGTAACATATATTATATTGGATCGGGTTGCACGCCGCAATATATATTATATTGGATCGGTTTGCACGCTGCAACAGATATATATTATATATTTATTGGATCGGGTTGCACGCCGTAACATTTATATTTATATGTACGGATCGGGTTGCGCGCCGCAACAGTAGTGTTATCATGTTGTTTTAGACATTGTATTGTTCCTTCATATTTATTCAGTTTCTGTTAAGTTGAACTGTTTTCCCGAGGCATGTACCCCCTCCCTTTTTAACTGCTCATTACTTGTTTATTTTTCTGCAATATATTATATAACTGCATAGGTTTATCTGGAGTCTGGTGCTAGCCTCATCACTACCTCGTCGGGGTTAGACCAGACACTTACCGGCACATGGGGTCGGTTGTGCTGATACTACACTTTGTACTCTTTTGCACAGATTCAGGTACCGGAGTAGCATATGGTGCGCAACAGTAGTTCAGGAGCTAGTCTTCAGTCCATGAGATTTTCGAGGTAGTCCTACAGGCGTCCGCGGGCCCGGCATCTCCTCTATCTTTACTTATGATTTGTTTCCTTTTGTACCCGAGACAGACTTTATTTCTCGTTTCAGACAGTTGAATGTAGTAAATCTTAGATAGTCCGTGAATGTTGTGACACCAGTCTTGGATAGAGGTATATGTGAATTTTCCTTTTTATTTTGGTTTACTTCGTTTAAGTCTTCCGGTAAATTTTAAATTCCACTGTTGTTTAGTCATTTATCTCCTTTTAATTTAATTGGTAAACGTGGATTTAAAACAAAAGTATTATGGATTCTAAATGTGTGGCTTGCCTAGCTTCTACGAGTAGGCGTCATCATAACTCCTGAAGGTGGAAATTCCGGGTCGTGACAGGAAGAGGGAAGCAGAGAAAGAATGGGCTAAGTATATTAGAATGGAGAGTAGGATTAGAAAATTCATGAGGAAATTTTCTCTACCGGAGAATGCGAATACCAATGCCATTTCTGCAGTTTGTCAAGATGGAGTTTTGACTGTGACTGTCCAGAAGCTGCCTCCACCTGAGCCTAAGAAACACAAAACTATCGAGGTTTAAATTGCATAAGATTTTGTTACTCTGTTTTGTGGTTACAAAAGTGCTCTGTTTTGATGCTTGGTGGTATGAAGTAATAAAGATGGTAGAGTAAAAAGTGGTGAGGGTGAGGATTTGGGAGAGAGAAATGTGGGAGGGGTGGGATATACGGTACCTTGAATTAAGGAGGGATATACGCTGCAATAATTGTACCCTTAAAATACACTATGATATAGAATTGATAATTTGATATACTAAATATAATTATATCAAACCTTAAACATTAAGGGTAATAAGATTTCCTACATGGTATAGGAATGTAAAAATCTCTTTAAAAAAATAAAGAAAAATATCTAATCTTTTGGGTTAGACCAAAAGGCAAAATGTTTCGCATAAAATAATTTAGATAAAGTATCTTCTATGTATATAAAAATGGAATGTTATGTATTCGTTCACAAATCACAATTTAATTAAGTGCACTAATTAGCACACCATAAATTTGATGCATTATAGTCGGGAGAAATTAAAAAATAATCATATTTACAAGTGGTCATTCAAAAATAGCCACACTTTCAAAGTAATCGAAATTTAGCCACTTTTCTTGTAAAGATAAATCTGAACGAAAATATTGTTCAAAATCCGAAAAATACTCCAGTATATTATACTGGAGTTCCAGCATATATACTGGAACTTCAGCATAATATAATGGTGTTACATAAGTATAATAGAACTCCAGCATAATATACTAGATTTCCAACAAAGTATACCGATCCAATATAATATGCTGGAAGTTCATACATAGGTGCCCAAATCTCCAGTATATTATGCTGGAACTTTTCGCGTGTTGGAGTTCCACATAATATGCTGGAAGCTCATACACATGTGCACCGAACTCCAGTATATTACGCTAGACCGTTCTCTATTGCAGTAAAATAGTGGCGATTTTTTAATGACTTGGCAAACACTGACTATTTTTGAACCAGTCCAAAAACTGGCTAGCCCGTGCTATTTTTACATTATAGTCTATAGTGAGTTAAATTAACTTAACTTTGTAAAACTTGCACAGGGCGCCCTATTTGGTCGCCCCCATTTAACCTATACCCATTTTTTTAAAGTTATAACTTGTACCCACCTTTTAAACAACTTCAGCCTCCTTTCTCCTCCTCAAATTTATATCTGCACTCAATCCCATAGGCCACTCCTTTCTGAAGTCGCTAATTGTGAAAATGTTTCAATAATTGATATGGGTTGTGGAGATATTCTTGACTAAGTTTATTCTTCAGCTATCTCTTTCAAATAAATATTTCTTACTATTACTCAGAATTCCTTTTAATTGTAAGTACTAAAAACTCAAACGCAACAAGTAATTTGGCAAGAATACTAGCTGTTTGATTTCACAAGGATTTAGATTGCTATACGATGTGAATTCACACTTTGAAAATTATCATGGATTGCTATATGATGTGATTCCCGCTTTGAAGATTATTGTAGATTCATAGTAATAAATAGCAAAAACTTCAGCTTTAAAACTGAAGTTCGACAGTTACAAAATAAAAAACTTCAGCTCTAGAGCTGAAGTTCGCCAGTTACAAAACAAAAACTTCAACTCTAGAGCTGAAGTTCGCCAGTTACAAAAACAAAAACTTCAGCTCTAGAGCTGAAGTTTGCCAGTTACAAAAACAAAAAACTTCAGCAAATAGAGAACAAAACTTCAGCTACTATGCTTAAGTTCAGCAATTACAAATAAAATTTTTAGCAAACTTGGTTCAGCACACTTGCTACTTCAGGCCCGTCTACTAGAATGCTGAAGTTTTGCGTGATCGCCTTGCTACTTCAGCCCTGTATGCTGAAGTTACGCGAAAAAGCGAGTACGCTTGCAATTCTTTTTGCAAAGCGGGCACAAATTAAAACGTGACCCAAAAAACGGGTATAAATACAAATCCCCCCTTAACTTTTGTCAAAAATCACAAAATCCGGCCCATGACACTCATGAATCGAATAATTATTATCCAAATTTGAAACTACCAATAGCGAGACAAAATTTTCACTATGAGAATACAAAAAAAAATACAAAAAAATCAAGGAGATTCAACATCTACAAATATTAATTAAAAAAAATTGACCTTGTATAGACATTAATTTTGCAGCAAAAGAAAATCGAATAAATCTGTTCCACTCATCTGGCTCGCCTGTGGATACCACTTGATTAACAGGTTTATCTAATATTCCTCTTAGAGCGCGTTTGGATGTGCTTGTCGTAAGTGATTTTTAAGCCAAAAGTCATAAGTTAGGAATTTTAGCTTTTAATTTTTGGCTTATTTTTGTTATTTTAGCTTAAAAGTATTTTTCTTTTTTTGATTAAAATCAAAAACTTTATTTAACCAAGTAGAATATTTACAATCCCCTAGCTCTTTTGGACTCTTGAGCTAGTTCCTATACATACTTTTGTAATTTATTGAAAAAAAACATCAAACTAGCATTCTGTTATCAATACCTAGCTACTATATCTATCTAGCTAGGATAACTATTCAGTTTTTCTAACTCTTTTCTCCATTTATCTAACTAGGATAAATTTATAAGCATTTTTTTACTTTATTCAAACATTATAAAATGACTTAAAAGTTATTTTAACTTAAAAATACTTAAAATAAGTCAATCTAAACGGACTCTTAGACTGAGCTAGCATGGTTTCCACATCTATCAAACCAGCTTTTATTGTAAAAAGAAGATGGTGAGTACTTATTATATTAGTTAGTTTTTTGATGGGAGTATTTGAAAAGAGTTGATTTTTTATTTTTAAAAGGTGCCTATTGGCAAAGGTTTTGATTTTGAAAAGAGGTGACTTTTTATTTTTAAAAGGTGCCTATTGGCAAAGGTTTTGATTTTGAAAAGAGGTGACTTTTTATTTTAAAAAAGGTGCCTATTGGCAAAGGTTGAGTCTGTTAGTCCTAACAGACACCTAAAGGGCTTATAAATACCTTTTGCCTCTCCAAAACAAAATCATCAAAAAAATGCAACAAAATATCTTCTTCTTTTCTGCTATCTTCAATTCACAAAATTTATTCAAGTGAAAATTCGAGTTAATTGCTGGTGCTCGAATTTCAGGGGCTTTGTAAAATTCTGGAGGAATTCTGTCATAATCCCTGCAGCAACGATATTGGGAGGCTTAAATTACACTATCAAAGCCTAATTATTTCGTTCCTATATTCTGTTATATTTTTATAACAATCTTAAGGAATTTAACAACACTGCAATGGAGGCTTCTGGTAGTGATTCTGGTTTCAACAAGATGTTTGAAGTGTTCAAACTGGATCGATTTGATGGCTCAAATTTCACCCGCTGGAAAGACAAATTGCTGTTCTTTCTCACAGAGTTGGGAATAGCATATCTGCTGAGTTCTGATCTTACTGCAATGCCAGAACCTACTGCTGAAGACTCTGACGAAATTAAGGCGGCACGCAAAAAATGTGAGGATGATGAGGTACGCTGTAGAGGTTTTATTTTAAACTCACTTTCTGATCGTTTATATGATTTGTTCCGCCCTCACAAATCACCACAAGAAATATGGAAAGCCTTGGAACAGAAATATACTGCTGTGAAGCAAGGAACGGACAGATTCCTTGGAATGAAATTTTTAAAATTTTAACTGGTAGATGGAAAATCTGTCATGGAACAGGTTGATGAGTTGCTGGTTTTGTTATCTAGACTCAAAGATTTTAAATTCGATGTTTCTGAATCTCTTCAAGTGGCTGCTATACTTGCAAAATTACCAGACACTTGGAATGACTATAGGAAGAAATTATTACATTCTTCCGAAAACTTTAATGTGGATCAGTTGACAAAGCATATTCGGATTGAAGAAGAGTCACGAAAATGTGAAAATAAATATGTTGCGGAAATTAGTTCGAAGGTGAATTATGTTGAGTCTAGTTAGGCAAACAACTCAGGAAAATCTGGAAACAAGGCTGGAAAGAAGAGAAAGTTTGAGGTTGCTCCAAAGGAAAGTTCTTCTAATATTAAGAAAGGTCCGTGTTATACTTGCGAAAAAATGGGTCATTTTAAGAGAGATTGCTGGTTTCGTAAGAGACAGAAAAATGAAGAAAATGATGGACAGAAGAGGGTAAATAATGTTGAACAACAACAAGCTTCTTCTTCGGATATTGTTGCTATGATTTCTGCCTTTACCAACTTGAATCTGAGTATGGTAACTGAATGCAACATGGCAGCAACTATGAAATCTGCAGATTAGTGGTATGATTCTGGTGCTACAGTTCATGTATGCAATGATAAGAGTTTCTTCAAACATTATGAAGTTGCAACAAGTGATGAAAAGGTTTTAATGGAAAATCATAACACTGCCAAGGTCTTTGGAAAAGGAACAGTTGAACTACAATTCACTTCGGGAAAGAAGTTGATTTTAATTAAAGTTCATCATGTACCTGATGTTAGGAAGAATTTAATTTCTGCAAGTTTATTAAGTAAGAAAGTCCTCAAAACTATTATAGAGGCAGAAACGATTATTTTCTCTAAGAATGGTGTATTTGTAGGACAAGGCTACTCTTGTGAGGGCATGTTCAAATTAAGTATTAATAAAGTTGAAGTTTCTGCTTATATGATTGAGTCATTTATTAATTTATGGCATGCTAGACTTTCACATGTTAATTTTCGATATGTTAAGTTTATGCCTAAAAATAAATTAATTTCTGTTGTTGAAAATAATGATAAAAAATATGAAATTTGCATACAAGCTAAGATGACTAAGAAATCTTTTCCAAAGAATGAAAGAACAAGTAATCTACTTGAAACTTGTGCATTCCGATATATGTGAATTGAATGGTCATTTAACTAGAGGTGGAAATAGATACTTTATTACTTTTATAGATGATCATTCTAGATATACACATGTTT
>MU700185.1:37369-49375 GCA_026770625.1 Nicotiana glauca
TAATTGCTTTAAAAATGAAATAGAAAGCAAAAAGGAAGATAGCTAACAAAAATTGGAATGCCCAAACGGTTAGCTGCCTGGAGAAGTTGACAGAATAGAGTGAGCAAGGGTTGAGCCCTGTTCCATCTGTCCATGCATTGGCCTGGATATGAAATGATTGTTGTTGGTAGTCCATAAAGTGATCTCTATCTTCCCTGGTCCTTGCTAAGAAGAAAGGCAATTGAATCTCTTGTAGAACCAAGAAAAAGTCAAAGAGTTAGAAAAGAAAAAAGTATAGGTTCTGATTTTATTTCTTCTCAAGCACCAGTCTTTTTAGTAGAAGGAAGTAGAGATAAAGTATTAAATAAAATACCCATTATTTTAAATTTAGAAGAGGATACTAAAACCTATAGTGAGGCTATGGCTTCGCGGGATTCTTCTTTCTGGAAAGAAGCTGTAAATGATGAAATGGATTCTCTTTTATCAAATGGTACATGGGTATTGGCAGATTTACCTTCTAATACTAAACCTATTGGGTGTAAATAGTTTTTTAGAAGAAAATACAATGCTGATAGTTCTCTACAAACATTTAAAGCTAGACTAGTAGCCAAGGGATTTAGACAAAAGGCAGGAGTAGATTATTTTGACACATATGTTCCTGTGGCCAGGATTACCTCAATAAGAGTATTATTTGCTTTGACATCAATATATAATCTAAATGTCCATCAAATGGATGTTAAGACGGCATTCTTAAATGGTGATCTTGATGAAGAAGTTTATATGGAGCAATTCGAAGGGTTTGTGCTTCCTGGAAATGAGAAAAAAGTTTGTAAATTAGTTAAGCCCTTGTATGGATTAAAACAAGCTCCAAAACAATGACATAAAAAATTTGATAGTGTTATATTATCAAATGGTTTTAAATATAACGGAGCAGATAAATTCATTTATTCCAAATTCACAAAGGACTATGGAGTGATAGTATGTCTTTATGTTGATGACATGCTAATCATAGGAACTAACATGCAAGGCATAAATGAAACTAAGAAGTATTTAACTTCTGAATTCAAAATGAAAGATTTGGGAGAAGTTGATACTATCTT
This sequence comes from Nicotiana glauca, assembly GCA_026770625.1. NCBI lineage: Eukaryota > Viridiplantae > Streptophyta > Magnoliopsida > Solanales > Solanaceae > Nicotiana > Nicotiana glauca. The sequence goes on from MU700185.1 coordinate 38,449, forward strand.
AGGTGTAAAAGTTAAAAGACATAGTGGGAGTTTTGCGTTATGTCAGTCTCATTATATTGACAAGGTTCTTTCCAAGTTTAATCATTTGGGTATTAAAGAATTTAATACTCCGTTTGATGCTTCTAGCAAGATGGTTGAGAACCTCGGAAGATCTGTTAGTCAATTAGACTATGCTAGTGCAATTGGTAGTTTAATGTATGCTATGCATTGTACTAGGCCAGATATTACCTTTGCGGTTTGTAAATTGTCAAGGTATACTCACAACCAAAGTGGTGATCACTGGAAAGGTGTAGTAAGGGTACTTGGTTATCTGAAAATGACAAAAACTTTTGCCTTGTATTATAACAGATTTCCTTCAATGTTAGAAGGATATTGTGATGCTAGTTGGATAACTAGTGTTGGTGATAAGAAGTCAACGTCTGGGTGGATATTCACTTAGGTGGAGGAGCAATTTCGTGGGCTTCTAAGAAACAGACGTGTATTACTCATTCCACAATGGAATCTGAATTTATTGCTTTAGCAGCTGCAGGAAGAGAAGCAGAATGGCTGAGAAATTTGTTGTTAGATATAAAGTTGTGGCCACGACCAATGCCAGCTGTTCTCTTGCACTGTGATAGTGAAGCAACTATGTCTAAGGCATTTAGCAAAATATACAATGGAAATCTAGACATATTGCTTTAAGACATGAGTACATAAGACAATTAATTTCGGATGAAATTTTTACTGTTGTGTACATCAAGTCTAAAGACAACCTTGCTGACCCATTCACTAAAGGACTCGCGAGGGATATGATAATAAGCACAACAAGTACTATGGGTCTAAGGTAATTTAAACTTGTCACTAGTAACAGGAACCTTACCTTTCTTATTGTTCAACAATGTTAAAGGTTTAAAAGGTAATAACAAGTTATAGTTGTGACGGATAGCAGGTACTAAAAATTAGTACCTAGAAAAGGAGGATGAGTATAAAAATACTCTTAGTGAAGAAGCAGAGTTCGGTTTAGGAACTAAAGAAGTCCGTGTTAAGGATTTGGTTAAATCTTCACCTATGTAAACACAAGAAGTGGTGCCGCTTCGATCAAAGTTTGGTATACAAAACTTGATAAGTGTTTATGAATTCAGGAAGTAGCACAAGGCCATAATTGGGTGCTAAAACTCACGGTGAACAAATTGTGAAGTTGGTACGATTTATGTGTTTAAAGCTTTTCCGTCTTGTCAAATAGGAATTGTGGTTTAATAGAACTTAATCTAACCATCAATTTCGACAAGGTCTTGAATAGTTTATACAAGTAGTAGGTTTAAATCGAAAGATATCTACTATATGCATGAATCTTATAAACAACATCAATCACTAACTAAGTGGGGGATTATTATATTAGTTAGTGTTTTGATGGGAGTATTTGAAAAGAGGTAATTTTTTATTTTTAAAAGGTGCCTATTGGCAAAGGTTTTGATTTTGAAAAGAGGTGACTTTTTATTTTTAAAAGGTGCCTATTGGCAAAGGTTTTAATTTTGAAAAGATGTGACTTTTTATTTTTAAAAAGGTGCCTATTGGCAAAGGTTGAGTATGTTAGTCCTAACAGACACCTAAAGGGCTTATAAATACCCTTTGCCTCTCCAAAACAAAATCATCAGAAAAAGCAAACAAAATATCTTCTTCTTTTCTGCTATCTTCAATTCACAAAATTTGTTTAAGTGAAAATTCGAGTTAATTGCTGGTGCTCGAATTTCAGGGGCTTTGTAAAATCCTGGAGGAATTCTGCCATAATCCCTGCAGCAACGATATTGGGAGGCTTAAATTCCTTAAGGACAGTGACTACACTATCAAAGCCTAATTATTTCGTTCCTATATTCTGTTATATTTTTCTAACAGTACTAAGAAAAGAAAAACAATACCTAAAGAAGCAAAAAAGTACATAGGTAGGCAATGGAATTGGTGTCATTTTGTGATATAGTGGATGATAATTAAAGTGACAATTCCTTGAGTATGGACCGCATATTTGTGTTCAATAAATTAGGGATGGCAAGTTCATGGACCATGTAACAAAAGAGTTCCATACCAATGAATGTCTCGAAAGGTAAAATTGTGTCTCGTCCTAGAAACGAGATTGATATTGTACGTTAATAAGGAACAAATAAAATTTCGTACTATTTTATTACAATATGATTTAACTGACGAGCGATGTTATCATATCATACTATATTATAAGTGTGAAGATTTTTAAATAATATTATTTTACTAAAATATTCTATAAAATTTGAATGACCAAATTACCTTATACCTAAAGTAAAATTATTTTCCATTAAATATAATAAAATTGATCATTTAATTGAGATCCTAAATTCCTAATAAATGGTAGTATTCAATTAACCTTCCCATCTTTCAAGTTTTTGTCAATTTGCTCGTTTGAGCTTCCACTATTAAAATCATTCGTTCAAAACCTTTTTATATGCTTGATATTCTTTTGTACAAAACTGCACACAATATATTGTCACTTCATTTCTTTTACACTGCATTCTTTATGCCAAAGTCATATCCATTGGCATAATTTTTCTCTCCCATAAAAAGATAATAATCTTTTTGCTTTTGCTTTCGTATATGGTAGCAGATACATTTTACTGGTAAATTATAATTTTTTCTTCTATGTACAAATTTTTCTTTCCCTTTATTATTTTGTTTCAGGACTTCATGAAAATAGTTTGTCTTTTAGACTTTTTAATTTCTATGCTATTCTAAGCAAAATTATGTCGAATATTACCCATAAATAAAAATCACGTATTAAACATCATCATCTGATATGGACTGAATTACTCCATTAATCCCAATTTAAACAATGAAAAACAAGAAAATATCTCCTTTCATAATACTAAGTTTTCCTCCATTACTATTACCTTTAGAGCCTACAACTTCTTCTTTTTTTCAAAAATAAATTTTTTTTGCTCATGTTGTCCTAGCAAATAAAAGCCTGATTGTAATGACCCGATCGGTCGTTTTGAGCTCTAGCGCGGCGTTCAGCAGTTCGAGGCTATGAGTAGCGTCATTTCAGGTATTATGACTTGTACGCGTGGTCGGAATTGAATTTCGAGAAGTTCGGAGTTGATTCGGAAAGAGAATTCTCATTTCGGAAGATTTAAGTTGAAAGAATAAACTAGGATTGGATTTATGAGTAAACGACCTCGAAATCAGAATTTGAGGGTTCCAGCAGGTTCGTATGATGATTTCGGACTTGGGCGTATGCCCGGATTGGGTTTCAGATGACCCGGGAGCGTTTTGGCGCTTATTGTGGAAGTTAGCATTTTGGAAGAAATTTCATAAGTTTGGATTGAAGTGCATTTCAGTGTTATCGATGTTCGTTTGGGATTCCGCGTCCGGGAGTAGCTCCGTATGGTGATTTTGATTTTGGGAGCGCCTCCGTGGGTCATTTTAGAGCCATTTGGTTAAAGATATAAATTTGAAGGTTTTTGAGAATTTTGACCGGAAGTGGACTTTTTGATATCGGGGTTGGAATCCGATTCCAAAGTTGGAGTAGGTCTGTAATGTCGAATATGACTTGTGTGCAAAATTTAAAGTTAATCGGACATAATTTTATAGGTTTAAACATCGAATGTAGAAGTTTGAAATTCTAAAGTTCATAAAGGTTGGATTGGAGGTCAATTCATGATTCTAGCGTTATTTGATATGATTTGAGGCCCCGAGCAAGTCCGTAATGTATTTTGGGACTGGTTGGTATGATTGGCTGGGATCCCGGGGCCTCGGGTGGATTTCGGGTGGTTAACGGATCGAATTTGGAGTTTGAAGAAGAGCTAAAGTTGCTGGTTGCTGGTGTAACTGCACCTGCGAGACTAGGGCCGCAGGTACGGAGCCGCAGAAGCGGCCCTCTGGTCGCAGATGCGGTATTGGCGGAAGAGAGCTGGGACCGCAGATGTGATCGTTTTGCCGCAGATGCCGGACCGTATTTGCGGTAGAGAGGACGCAGAAGTGGAATGGGCTGGGGAGCCCCGGACCGCAGAAGTGGCATTTGGTCTCGCACCTGCGGAACCACAGAAGCGGTCAAGTGACCGCAGGTGTAGAAAGAGTTGGAGGCAGTGAGTGTTTTAAAAATCGGGATTTGGTCATTTGTCTCTCATTTTCTCTTGGCTTGGGGCAATTTTGGAGAGCTTCAAGTAGGGTTTTCATCATCAACGACAAGGTAACTAACCCCACCTATCTTGAGTTAAACATATCGATTACGTATGGATTTTAGCATGTAAATTGGTAGAAATTTGGGGTTTGAGAAAAACCTAGAAAATTGATATTCTTGGAAATTGACCACGATTTTAGGTATGAAATTGAGAGTAAATTATATATTGGAGTTCGTGGGGTTATGGGTAAGCTTAATCTTCAAAAATTTTCGAAATCCGGGCACGTGGGCCTGATGGCAATTTTGTTAACTTTTCGATCAGGGTTAGGAATTGTTATAAATTGGATTATAATGAGCATTTGAGCATATATTAATGAATTTGCATAATTATTGGCTAGTTTTAGAGCAAGAAACATCGATTCGAGTCTACAAAAGGGCGTGGAATGTCGGTTATGGATCTTCAGAGTGAGGTGAGTCTCCTTTCTAACCTTGTAAGAGGGAATTATCCTCATAGGTGAAATAATTAATTATGTTCTCCAAGTTGTGAGGCTACGTATGTATGAGGTGACGAGAGTCCATGCGTAGCTACTAATATGTGTAAGTCCGGGTAGTTTAGGACCCAAAAATATGCTATACTTGGAATATCTGAAACCTTATTGACAGTTGAATTGCTTAAATCCTATCAAATTGGTAAATGAATTTCTAAAAAGAATTAAACTTCGTTTTTCTATGTTGTTAAAAGAGAATTGATTTTCTTTGGATAATTGTTCCCTGATTACTTCTTGATTGACTGTCTATGTGTGCTTAAATTCTGGAACGAGCCGAACACCTCGGTAGATTAAATAGATGTATATATGGTTCGCGCCATTCGACCCTCTGGCAGTGCACAGTTTAAATATTGTTGGGTCGGGTCGTACATCTTCGACATGATTTGCGCATGCTTGTATTGTTTGCCTTGGAACTTATTGAAGTTGTTATTGCCTCTTCCCGGCTTAAGAATATATGTATAAATGATGGAAAGAAATTTGAAAATTTCCTATAAAAGAAAGAATTGTTTACTTGCTTCAACATATTGAATTACAATCATGTTTATAAAAATCCACCATTTAATATATTGTTGATATAACATTACTGGACCACTAGTTAGTGTTGAAGTCGACCTCTCGTCTTTACTTCTTCGAGATTAGACGGGATACTCATTAGGTACACGTTGTTTTCGTACTCATACTACGCTTCTGTGCATTTTTGTTGCACATACACATACATCTCTAGTCGCCTAGTGGGCGTAACAGCATGGTTGATACGGAGATTTAGGTGAGCTGCACTTTACGAGACGATCAACATCCAGCAAGTTTCTTTCAGATTACTGTATTTATTTTATGTCCGATATTGAATTTTGGACGGTTGTTGTATTACATTATTTCTTAGAAATTGCTTATGTACTTGTGACTCTAGTTCTGGGATATCTATGGGTTTATTCAAAAATTTTAAAAGTTGTTAAATATTTTATTATTTATTCAATGGAATTTACTATGTATTGATTAAACGTATAAAAGAAGCAACTTCAGAAATATTTGAAAACGAGAATTTAATTAAGTATTTTGGTTGGCTCGCCTGACAGTGGTGTCCGGCACCATCACGACCCTTAGTGGATTTTGGGTCGTAACAACATGATATCAGAGCACTAGGTTCCCTTAGGTCTCACGAGTCATGAGCAAGTCTAGTAGAGTCTCACGGATCGATACGGAGACGTATATACTTATTTTCGGGCGGCTACAGGGCTATTAGGAGTATTTCTCTTTTTGATTCCTCATCGTGCGATTTGATTCCTTGAGGCTTATGCCCTTATTTCCTTCCTGCTTACTCTTATGCAACACGAACCACTGGTTATAAATCGAGAATTTAAGGATTGTAATGGTACTACAAATGTGGTGCGGGGTGTTTCGCCCTGCTGGGTTATTGAGCTATTATCGTCGCCTTGTCTGTTGTTTCAGCTCGATAGCGGTACTTCTAATAGCTCTGAGGCTAGGCACAAGTTGTCGTAATGCTATAAATGATTGCTCCGCAGTATTAATATGATGGTAGGATGTTTGCCTACGTGTCGGGGAAATGAATGACTTGAAGGGAGGTTTACTCAGTGCATGATCTAGAGATTCGGTATTTTATTCCCGGCTGGGGAAATGCAGTCGGACTAAGAATATTTAGATTTGGGTTGACGAAGTAACGAGACTTGGTATTTGCAAGCGTGTTGGAGTTTTCTTCTATGATGAGATGTTATTATCCTTATTGAATGTACTAAGTTCGTCGGTATTATAATCATCTACAATTCGCCTTTGGGGCAGGATATGGTGATACAATATTGAAGAAGCAACTGTCAGGGATCGGGGGGATGTGGTGGTTCAGCATTGAATCGGTGTTTCTAATGTTAACGGCGTGAAAGATGATCCTCGGAAAGGTGTAAAGTTAATAGCGGCCTATTTGTTTAGGTGCTATTGATATGGGTTTCGATCTAAGGCATCAGCGAAGCAGCAAAGAATGAGGAAGGACATGTGAGAAGTGTCAAGCAGCGATTAAAACTTCTAGAAGTCCAGGTATAAGAAGCGAAGGTCGAGTAGTCGGCTAAAGGGGTGAGTTTCTCGAAAGTGGGAGAGTGGCGGAGTTGCATATGGGCTTGTAGTAGGATGACCATGCACCTTAAGCAGAGTTTGGAGTGATTTGGGGAATTTTAATGATCGGTGATTTGGGCATACGGATTAATCTGAAGTATGGACTATTATGCGGCAGGAGATTTGATATAACGGAAGGGAGTTGCTTGAGATAAAGAAGGTACAACCTAACTTTGAATTGGAAGGATGTTGCCGCACACTTAATTGATGTCCACGAGGAGTGAATGGATTAGTGTAGCTATAGAGTGAGCTCGGACTCAAGATTGGCCATTGATGATGCACTTATTGTACCCCGTGCAGCGACGTTGGAAGAAGTCGGAGAGTGATTTCCACAGGGGGTTACTCCCTGTGAGCAGGTTAGCGGTCGTGTGGTTGGAAAAGCTTCTGCGAAGAACTCTATTGGTTATACCGCAAAGGGATCGATGGCGAATGTGTTTGATGATTCAGAGTATAAAAAGGGAGTTTTATAGAAAGATTCCAAGAATTTTTGCGGTCGATTGCGCATGGTTATGTCAATAAGAGATAGTAACTCTCGGTGAATTTCAAAGTTATTTAATAGTGGCTTCAAGTTAAGTGGGAGAGTCCCACCACCTATGATTGGGTTGTATGGTTATCTTCTTGTGAGGTTTCGGGTTATCGGCATATCGGTAAGTTATTTCAGCTACGGGAAAAGAGCACAAGTGATAATTTGAGCAAAGGAATTTTTAAGGGTGTGCTATGGTTGGCCTTATTGGCTCATGCTCAGACTTGGATAAGGATTCATGATTTATGCCTTGTGTCACACCCCTTTTTAAACCAAACTTCACTTAACCCTCTTAAATTAAATAAAAAGATTTAGTAAAGCTTGAAAGGGTTTTCCAATTAGAACGTGACAAAATTATTCAAAAGGAAATTATTCAGAGTCGCCACCTGACATTTGATTTTGGTGTGCCAGGTCACCGTTTTTAAAAATAATTTTTCCTTTTTAAACATTTCAGACTCTAAAACCAAGTTCGCATCAGAGAATCGGGTAATTGGGTTCATTTGACTCGGGGAGAAGGTGTTAGGCACTCCCCAAGTCTCATAGCTAGTACGGTTGCGTACTAGATAAAGTCGGCTTTAAAATATTCAATTGAGGTAAGACACATAAAAAGACTCGAGGTCGTCCCCACCTAATAAAAGAAAATGAAAAGAAAAATCCTAAGCTAATCTATGCTACGATTTCTCCACCGTGCTCGTCAAGACCTCCAAAATATTTACATAGTTCATCGGGCATACCCCGGATAATGCTGGTTGGAGGAGGGCAGCGGCGGCGATGGGGTCGCAAGGAAGAAGTTGCTGGTTGGAGTTTCTGTTGAGTGGTGTTGCGACGAAGAAAGCAAAGCTTGGCGGCGTTACTGTTTTGAGAGATTCTGGCGGGTTAGAGGCTGGAAAAATGGAGTCCTAGGGTTATGGTAGTGTCGTTTGGTTCGTGGTTGAAGATGGAGGCGGCTAGGTTGGTGGTCCGGCGGCGGAAATAGATGGAGATGGGGTGGTCTGGCTGGGGACGTTGATGTCTAATGGTGGCTGCTCAAAGGTTCAACTAGGGTTTTTGGTCTTGTTCTTTTTTCATCCATTGTTGTCATGCTAGGGTTTCATTGTTGTGTGCTTGTCTTCTATCTTGGTCTGAAGAAGATGACAAAGGAGGGTCTTCCAGGGTTAGGGATTAGGATTAAATTTAGAAGATTGGGTTTTGGGCCTATGTCTTGTTGGGTTCATATTTGGCCTTCAAAAATGTGCAAAATTGGGCAAAAAAGGATTGAAAATTTAAATTAAATACCTATAAAACTCTACATTAATAAAAATAAAACTAAAAATTAAAGTTGGAACTATTTTTGGTATTTTCAAGGATTATATTAGGATCAAAATAAGTTAAAAGTAATATATGTTTCTAAAAATATATAATACATGATTTAAATAAAGAAATATGGAACCATTTTTGTATTTTTCAATTTTGTGATAAAAATAATGTAAAAGAGACAAAATTAGTTGAAATAACTACATTAAGCCTAAATTAAATATTTAAATGCTAAAATATGTAAAATCTCGGGGAGGGTCAAAAATCACATGTCTACACTTTGTATAAGTGCGGGTCTCAGGGGAAGTGATTCTGCCGGGTGCTTTGTCAAGGGGGTATGAATTTGCTAGAAGAATCGTGGAGTTGATTATATTCGGGGCCAAGTCAGAGTGGGTGGCTCTCAACAACGGTCCTAGTGAAATCGAAGGGGTGAAGTATGGTGCCTAATGATTTCGGGCCTTTAGATACAGTTAAGAATCAAGCTTTGTAGCAACTTATGAGAAGGTGCCCATAATGTTCTATGATATTTTGACCTGCGGTGTAGCAATTGGGAGGTTTGAAATGGTTCGTGGGATTTGAGACAGTAGGGTCTCGTGATTCACGATCACTCGGGATGAGTGCGGATGGAGTATGTTATGTGCTGAATGGAGTTATTATTTCTAAGGCAATCAAGGGTAAGTTGGAGGGAGGTAGACTGGTTAGCCATAGTTGAGTTAGCATATTGGTGGTAGTAATCAGTTCCTTTGGCAAATTATGAAGTGATTTATGGCGGTGCGTGTGAGGCCTATCGGCCGCCGTAGTTGATGTTATTCAGGAGTATTCTTCTATTATGGTCTGTTATGTGTAGGCGGATCCCAGAAGGGCTATGATGGCTCAGACCATTACTTAGAAATTTACATATTTTACGGTTATGAGAATTCACCCGAATGTTGCTATGGTTCTCCTGAAGTGAGTTAAGTAAAAAGTTTTTACATGATGAAGTATTAATCTATTAGTGGTATGGAATTTGAAGTGAGGATCAAGGTTGCAATTCAGTGTTGACGAGGGTGTCACTAGCACGGATGAGCAGGAAACAAGTTTCGATGTTTAAAGTAAGTTGGTGTTGTCTCCAGCATTACCTGAGATGAGTATTTTGTGAAAATGGCTTTGCATCCTAGTTAAGGATTCTTGATCGCCTTTTTTTTTCGTTATTGTGGCCGGTGGTTTGGATGTTCAGACCTGTTATCTGTCACGGAAGGTTATAGGAGCGTGCCCCGTGGGAAGGTTGTATAAGTGTGGTATGTAGTCACTTGATTGGTTGAAGAGTTAAACCAAGTATGAAGATTGTAATGATATATTCCGTCGTGCGAGTTGTGAGACGGCTTGGTGAATTGCTTATGTGTTGAGGTTCCGCGTAGAGATGATGTTATATGAGCAAAATGGTTTTTGAGATTCAGATTGTATATTGCACCTCGGTTGTGCTTGAGTTTTGTAGCTCATGGCGCTATATGTCCCCTGAGGGATGGTATTATGCACTTAGCGTGCTTGTGACCGATATTCGGTATTTTGTTGTAATGAGCAATTTAGCTCAATTTGCACCTCCTTAGGTGAATTTTATGTGTGGATCTGGTGGCACGCCACCATGGGTATTTTTTTGGGTTGGGTTTCACGCCGCAACAGTATGATGTTGAATACAGTTTTCATACTTCATCTTATGTGTATTTGTTTCCCATTTTCTGAGGGAAGTTCATATTAGTTATGCGAGTTGAGTAGTTCCTTCTAGAGTTTGTTTCCCTTCGTATCCCGTTTGAATTGGTGGCCTATTGGCACGTTGTGGTATCATATGAGACTTTTGATCGTGTCCGAAGTGGCTTATTTCCTGAGCAGTTCATACTGGGCGAGACGAGATCATTAGATTTAAGATTAGTGCAATATGATTATATGAAGTACATTAAGGAGCAAAGACCATTATTTTGTTCAGAATGAGGCGAGCGTTCTTGTCAGGAGTATAGACCAAATGATTGTTGAGTTGGCAGTTAGTTATGAATTTCTACACAACTCTTCCATCGTGGTGGTATTGTAAGAGTTAGAGCAAGACCTATGTAGGTCATCAGGTGCAATGGGAGCATCAGATTCGTGGAACTTCGATTTATTGGATCAAGGAATGCTATTGTGGTCCTATTGTCACACCTCCTTTTTAAACCGAAGTTTCATACACCCCGTGAATGGCGTAATAAAGGAGTTTTTTCCAATTAAAGGACAGTCAGAACAGGATTTATTTTTATTTATTCAGAGTCGCCACTTGGGAAATTAATGGTGTCCCAAGTCACCGGTTGAATCCCGAAC
>MU700188.1:22093-37934 GCA_026770625.1 Nicotiana glauca
CCCTCGGGCTCAACTCAAATCAGTACCAAGTACAACATCAGCCTCTCGGGCTCAGCACTCCTTAACATGTAACACCAGGGTATCTGGTCAACAAGGCAAGTAATAACATGTGTGCCAATGATATGTGAGTGCTAAAAATCATGCCACGTAGTACAATCAGGAATGAATGCATGAATGCAATGCAATGCACATGACCGCTAAGGCGCGTAGCCCGATCCATGGGTACTCTGCGCTCACCGGGGGTGTGTACAGACTCCGGAGGGGCTCCTACAACCCAAGCGCTATAATACTGCAGCGTGCAGTCCGATCCATGCAATATACTACTGCGGCGTGCAATCCGATCCATGCATGTATATGCATATGCACACATAACACTCGAGGCCTGAAAGCCTCCTCACATAACTCTCAAGGCCTGAAAGCCTCCTTACATCACATTCGAGGCCTGAAAGCCTCCTTACATCACTCTTCATGTCCTCACATATGGCCCTCGGCCTCAATCAGTCCCAAAATAGTCAAAACCCCCTCGGGCATCAGTAAAATAATAATACTCAGCTCAAACAATAGTTCAACTATTAGTTGAAATTCCAAGTTTGAGAAAAATATAGCTGAGTTCATGAAACAGTGTAAATCACATGGACTGAGTTCAAATAATATTTCAAATAGTGAGGAAAACAATGATGATAGTTCATAGAGAGTTCAAATAATCGGCAATAAGACCTAAGTATGGCAATGAGCCCAAGTTATAATGATAACAACAAATCATTTGCAAATACACGGTAAAAACCAACAACCGGGACGGACCAAGTCACGATCCCCAACGGTGCTCTACCCCACGCTCCGGTCCAGCGTGCAAGTCACCACAATACAACACTAAGATGTGCAAATCCGGGGTTTCAAACCCTCAGGATGTCATTCCCAAGTATTACTCACCTGGAACTGATGAAATTCCTCGCTCGCGATGCCTTTTCCCCTCAAATTGGCCTCCACGCACGTCGAATCTAACCAAAAATAGAGCGAATACATCACAATATACCAATGGGACAACACCCAATCGAAAACAATCGAAATATAGCAAAAATCTCGAAACTAGTAAAACCCGAGCTCTGGTCCAACTTCTCAAAAATTTACAAAAATTACATTACCGGATTCCTCGTCTCGCCACGAGTCCGTGCATACCAAGAACTCCCAAATCCGAGCTCAAATGACCTATCAAATCCCAATTTGAAATATCAAAACTCAAGCCCTAGTTTTCTTCAATTTTAGGCTTAATTTTCATGAATTTCTAGACCAAATTCACAATATAATCGAGTTTTAAGTTCAAAGATATTACCTCCAATCAATCCTCTTCAAAACCCGCTTCATTTACTCCCAAAAAGCTCTCAAAACCCTCAACCATGGTGGAAAAGTGACTTAAACTCGCGGATGAAATGTTTAAAACCCTTCTGTCCGCTACAATTCTTCCTTCTATGTGATCGCGGCCCAAGCCATGCAATCGCAATGAACAAAAATCCCACGGTCTCAACATGGCCTATGCGAACACGTCCAAACTCATGCGAAAGCAGAGAGCAACTCAGCTGGACCCTAAATTCCTACTATGCGATCGCATACACTCTAATGCGAACGCAGAGCACAACTTCTCAGAACTATGCGAACGCGAGCCCCAGGCTGCGAACGCGAAGAGCAAAACTCAGGCACCCAAAAATCCTTCTATGTGATCGCGGTCATACCTACGCGATCGCATTGACCAAAATCCTCTGCTACAGCTGCTGCATTTTTCTGCAGCTCTTCAAGTCCAAAAACTTCCCGATAGACCATTCGAAACTCACTCGAGGCCCCCGGGACCTCAACCAAAAGTACCAACACATCTTAAAACATTATTCAAACTTGCTCCAATTATCAAAATACCTCAACTAACACCAAAACCATCGTATTTCATCAAATCGAAGCCTAAGTTTTTCCAAGAAATTCCGAAACACGCTTTTGATAAAAAATCCAACCAAACGACGTCCGAATGACCTGAAAATTTGCAGAAATATCCAAAATCACCTAACGAAGCTACTGCAACTCTCGGACTTCCATTCCGACCCTCGGATCAAAATCTCGCCTATCAACCGGAATTCGCCAAAATTCAAACTTCGCCAATTCAAGCCAAATTCTATACCGAGGCTCCAAAATAAATTCCGATCGCACTCCTAAGTCACAAATCACCTCCCGAAGCTAACCGATTTACCGGAAATCACATTCGAGCCCTCTAACTCACAAGTCAATGTCCGGTTGACTTTTCCAACTTAAGCCTTCCTTAAAGAGACTAAGTGTCTCATTTCTTATCAAAACCAATCCAAATCAACTCTCACACACCACACACTGATAACGAAACATAAAGAAGCAATAAATAGAGAAAACGGAGCAGTAACACATGAGACGACGGGTCGGGTCGTCACACTCTAATACAAGTCTGAATACCTACTACATTAATAGTCTAGGAAATGTAGAAAAGATAATAAGATAGAGGGGAGAAACAGGACTACGAACTCCGTGCAGCTACCTGGAAATCTCTATAATACGTTGATATGCTAAACAACCCTCGCTCGGACTCTCGGGCACCTGGATCTGCATAAAAGGTGCAGGGAGTAATGTGATTATGCCAACTCAGTAAGTAACTAAAGTAAATAAGTACTGAAAGCAGTGACGAGCAGTTCAAACAACATATAACTGAGAAATCACAGGATAACAAATTAATTTTATAGTTCAAAACTAGTTTCATCAAAGAATAAGCTTTTCCAGTTTAAACATTTGAAATCAGATACTTAACAATATTTTCAATAGAGGCTGATTTTAAAAAGAGGAGTAAAATCAGTGAAAACATCATAACTGGGCCCCTCGGGCAAGGAATCACTCAGAATATGGTCTCTCGGGCAGCCTCTCAGTCACTCGTGACTCAACACTAGTCACTCAGTCTTACCATAACTCATAATAATAGAAATCACAATAACCGTTGCGGCGTGCAATCCGATCCATATATTTATAGTCGACTACGCTCACTGGGGTGTGCAAACTCTGGAGGGGCTCCTACAGCCCAAGCGTCATATCGCTGCGGCGCGCAGCTCGATCCAATATATATATATCGTTGCGACGTGCAATCTGATCCATAAGATCGCTGTGGCTTGTAGCCCGATCCAAAACTCACATATATATAAATATCCTCACACTTAGGTCCTCGACCTCTCTCAGTCATTAACTTCACAGCCTCTTGGGCACAATAGTGAAAATTAGGGACCTTAGTCCACATAGATCTCTCTTTTAAAAATGGAAAAAATAAACCAGTTTTAGACATTTAATAGGTAGAACATGACTGAGGATATGCTTTTAGCAAGTAAAGTAAGGAAAACAGTCAAAATGTCCCTAAGGATTTCTACAGGTCAGCACACGGACCCAAACATGGCATACAACCCATAATACAGTATAATATCCAAAATAAGGAATAATATGATATTCTAAACCAAATACGCAGCTTAATAGTCGCAATGGGACGGACCAAGTCACAATTCCTACCGGTGCACGCCCACACACTCATCACCTAGCATGTGTGTCACTGTGTTTATCAAAACAAGTCAAATACCGGGGTTTTATACCCTCAGTTCCAGTTTTAAAATGGTTACTTACCTCAAACCGATGAAAATACTACTCCGCGATTCCTTTTCCCCTCGAATCGGCCTCTACTCGCTTCGAATCTATTCAAAATCACAATGAAGACGTTAAAATATGCTAAGTGAACGAAGCCAAGAGAAAACAATCAAAATGATACCAAAATTCTGAAATTGGTCAAACCCGACCCCCGGACCCACGTTTTGAAATTCAGAAATTTTCACATCAATAGATTCCTTATCTCCCCACGAGTTCATACATACCAAGAACATCAAAATCCATCTACAAATGACCCTTCAAATCCCAAATATTTGGTCTCTAATTTCAAGCCCTAGCTCTTCAATATTTAGGCTTAGATTTCATGATTTTCTAGGTGGAATTCACATAATACTCGAGTTTTACGTCCAAGAATCTTACCTCCGGACGTTTTCCCTTGAATCCCTCTTCAATCTCCTTAAAAAATCTCCTAAAATGACCAACTATGGAGGAAATGAGCCTCAAAATCGCAGACAAGATGAGTTAAAAACATTCTGCCTAGGCCTTAATTTCCTTTTTCGCGAATGCGGTCAAAGCCTCGCGTTCACGAAATACAACATTTCGTTGACCAAAAATTCTTCTTCGCAAACGCGATTCCCCATCGCGAACGAGATGCCTCAACTTCACCAACCTATGCGAACGCGACCTAGACTCACGCGAACGCGTTACCTACCAGTCTAGCCCTTCGCGAACATGGGACTTCCCTTCGCGAACGCGAAGACCAAACATGACACCTCCCTTCCCGGCCCTTCGCAACATCTGAAACCATTTTTCTGCAATTTCTCTTAACTCAAAATGATCCGTTCAACCTTCCGAAACTCACCCGAGGCCCCCGGGACCTCAACCAAAGGCACCAACATTCCGTAAAACCTTATTCAAACTTGTTCCACTCATCAAAACATCTCAAACAACATCAAATCACCCAAAACACAAAAGATTCAAGCCTAAGTTTCTAAAATCTTCCAAATTTCGCTTTTGATAAAAAACCCAACCAAACCACGTCCGAATGACCTGAAATTTTGCAAGCACATCCTAAATGACATAACAAGGCTACTACAACTCTCAGAATTCCATTCCGATTCCTATATCAAAATCTCACCTACCAGCTGGAAATCGCTAAAATATCAACTTTGCCAATTCAAGCCTAAATCTAATTCGGACCTCCAAAACCCATTCCGATCATACTCCTAAGTCACAAATCACCTCCCAAAGCTAACCGAACCATCGAAACTCACATACGAGACCTCTAACACATAAGTCAATATTCGATTGACTTTTCCAACTTAAGCTTCCTTAAAAGAGACTAAGTGTCTCAAACCTTACCAAAATCATTTAGGACTCGATCCGACCAACTCGATACTACAAAATACGGATAACAAAGCATAAAGAAGCAAAAATGGGGGAAACGAAGCGGTAACTCATAAAACGACTGGCCGGGTTGTCACAAGGCCTTAACCCTATTTCCTTCGATGATCTTTCAACTATCTCTCTAGCTAGGCCTTTTATAAATGGATCTGATATGTTATCTCTTGAATTTACATAGTTAATCATGATAACACCACTAGAGAGTAGTTGTCTAATCGTATTGTGTCTCTATCGTATGTGACGAGATTTTCCATTATATGTAACGCTCCATACCTTGCCTATTGTCGCTTGACTATCACAATGTATACATATAGGTGCCAAAGGTTTGGGCCAAAATGAAATATCTTTCAAGAAATTTCAAAGCCATTCAGCTTCTTTACCGGTCTTGTTTAAAGATATGAATTCAGATTCCATTTTAGAACACGCGATGCACGTTTGTTTGGATGATTTCCAAGACACAGCTCTACCCTCCAATCATAAGAACATATCCACTCGTGGATTTAACTTCAGATGATCCGGTAATTCAATTTGCATCACTATACCCTCCATCACGGAGGGATATTTGTTATAATGTAGAGCATAGTCATGGGTATGTTTCAGATACCTCAAAACTCATGTAATTGACATCCAATGCATTTGATTGGGATTACTTGTATACCGACTCAGTTTGCTAATAGAACATGCTATATCTAGTCGCGTACAATTTATCATATATATCAAACTTCTCAATACTCTTGCATAGTCGAGTTGTGAGTCACTTTTACCTTCATTCTCTTAAAGTGTATAACTCACGTCAATTGGAGTCTTGACAATCTTGAAATCCAAATACTTGAACTTATCAAGTACTTTTTCAATATAGTGAGAATGTGATAATGCTAGAGCTTGTGGAGTCTTGTGAATTCTGATTCCTAAGATCACATTAGCAACTCCTAAGTCTTTCATGTCGAATTTGCTAGTCAGCATGCACTTAGTAGCATCTATATCTCCATATCTATGCTCATTATCAAAATGTCATAAACATATAAGCAAATACTGATTTCATGACCTGGAGTGCTTTTAATGTAAACTCATTTGTCACACTCATTGATTTTAAACCCACTTGCCAATATTGTTTGGTCAAATTTGACATGTCATTATTTAGGTGCTTGTTTAAGTCTGTAAAGTGACTTAACAAGTTTGCACACTTCTTTTTCTTTATCCGGAACCACAAAACCCTCAGGTTGCTCTACGTAAATCTCTTCCTCCAATGCTCCATTTAAGAAATTTGTTTTAATACCCATTTGATGGATTTCAAGACCATACACGGCCGCCAGTGCCACTAACACCCTAATAGATGTTATCCTCGTTACTGGTGAATAAGTGTTAAAGTAATCAAGCCCTTCCTTTTGTCTATAACCTTTGACAACAAGTCGTATCTTATATTTGTCAATAGTGCCACCAACCTTCTTTTCCGTTTAAAGATCCATTTCGAACATAAAGGCTTATTCTTCCCTCACTCCTATGGAAATATGATCCACAGCCAATACTAAGCGTGATCCACGCTGCAATACCTGGCTGATGGCAAATATTTTGGCTCCCTATTCTTTTTTTGATCGCATTTACTTTACCCTCAATTCTTCATCTCACTTGAGCTTGATTCTTTCCAAGTTCGGCCATACTAGAGACCCGTTGTATCATTCGTCCATTCCTAGTTCTGATTTATAGGTATCTCCGCTCTCACTCGAGCCAGTAGCAAGTAACGTTGTTCCCCCATTTCATAACAAAAAATCGAGTTAACTCTATCCTCAATTTTACCCGTATACAGAGATACTTATATGCCACAAAGATAAATAGTTACATCGACCATGAGAAGCCAGAAGGTCTAGAGACTCGAATTCTGTTCATGTTGACAATGTGGGACAATTCTACCTTTCTCTTTGGCTTAATAATGTTGAAAATGATGCAGATGCAAATGACGTTAAAGATGATGCATATTCAGATGAGGATAAATATGATATAGATGAAGATGAAGATATAGATGATACATATTCATATGAGGATGAAGATGATCTAGAATCAGATGAGGTTGAAGATAAAGCTGATTTAAATGACATTAAATATGATGCAAATTCAGATGAGGATAAAGGTGATATAAATGCAGATGAAGATACAGATAATACATATTCATATAAGGATGAAGATGATCCAGAATCACATGAGGTTGAAGATACTGTTGATTGACATTAAAGATGATGCAGATTCAGATGAGTATAAAGATGATATAGATTCAGATAAGGATATCGATGATACATATTCACATGAGGATGGAAATGATTTCCTGAGTAAACCTCCATATCTATAATGTCTGATCGTGCTAGTGGAGCTAGAAATGAAGAAGACTTTTCTTGGTGAAATAAAGGCTTTAAAGTTTAGTCAATCAATAACTTTTAAAAGCAGAAATTGCCTAAAGATTTTGCACATCAGCTCCACTGTCTGCTGGTGCATCTCAAGTGCAAGAAGCTTAAAAACTTTTGTGATACTATCTCTATTCGAAATATTAATGTGGAAAAAGAGTTCTTGTTGGTCTTTCTTTCTGATGTGCCAAGTCATGTTATTAATAGTGAGAGGTTGACTGAGGTCTTGAAAGAGGTTGGAGCTCTTGTGGGCGATGTTCTATCTGTAGTTCATAGCTCTATGATCAAATATGATTCTAGCAAGATAGACCTTTTCTCGATACAGATATTGGAGAAAACTGAAAATCTGAAGGCACAACTAGAGAGGTACTACAAATCCTTAAAATTCACTCCATATCAGTTTCCCCATGGTTGGTGGATTGACCTTTTTGGATTCTCTATTAAGGAAATTGAATGAGAGGATAAAATTGAATTGGGTTTATATTTCATGATGAAACCTCATATTGTTATTTTAAAGAAAGAGCTCTCATCTCTAACATCTATTTTCAAAGATGTTGTGAATGTGCAACATGAACGTGAAATTCTTAAAGATCTTCAAAGGCGTATTATCAAGTTGGCATACGAAGCTCAAGTAGCCATTGACTCTATTCTTGCTCAATATAATGCTCTTTGGCATATTTTTTTCTCACTTCCTACAATCTTAAAAGAGATCAAGCATGTTTGTGCGGAGGTGAATGAGATGTGGGTGGAGAACCTCTCTCTTATGCCTTACTATATGTTAGAGACAGCTAAACATCCACTAATTCAACACAGTAATGTTATGAATGATGAGGAGATAGTTGTTTTTGAGAATGACATGAAAAGAATAATTCGGCATCTGATTCAAGGAACAGATGGGATAGATGCCATCCCAATTGTTGGGATGGAGGGACAAGGCAAAACAACTTGTGCAAGAAAGTTATATAATAATGACATTATTGCTTCTTATTTTGATGTTCGAGCATGGTGCATCATCTCCCAAACATGTAATCGGAGAGAGCTGTTACAAGAGATTTTCAGTCAAGTTACCGGTTCCAAGGACAAGGGAGATAAGGGTGACATTCTTGCCAACATGCCGAGGAAAAGCTTAATAGGAAAGAGATATCTCACTATCTTGGATGATATGTGGGATGGTATGACATGGGATATTGACTTAAGCCTTTTTTTCCCTGATTTTGGATATAGAAGCAGAATTATAGTTACAACTCAACTTGAGGAAGTAGGTAAGCAGGTCAAGCATCATACCGATCCTTATTCTCTTCCATTCCTCACACCAGATGAGAGTTGTAAATTGTTGCAGAAAAAGGTGTTTCAACGGGAAGATTTTCGGCCTCAAAGTGAGTCAAGCAGTTGTAGAAATATGCAAAGGATTGCCTCTAGCTGTTGTATTGACAGCTGTAATAATTCAAACAAAGAAAATGGAAGAATCTTGGTTGCATGAGGTTAAAGATGCTATATTTTTCTATCTTGATCGTGAGAGTAAAGATTATTGTCGGGCGATTATGCAGTTATGTTATGATAAGTTAGCCGATTATTTAAAGCCTTGCCTACTTTACATGGGGATGTTTTCGGAGGACGCACTAATTCCAGAATGATATGTTTGTGGATTGCGGAAGGGTTTGTGCAAAACAATGAATCTGGGACGTTGGAAGAGGCAGCTGAAGGTTATTTGATGGAACTCATTAGTAGTAATGTGGTAATGATTTCAAAGAGAAAATATAACGGTAAAGTCATATACTGTCAGATTCACGATGTAGTTCTCCACTTTTGCTTGAAAAGGAGTAGAGAATGAAAAGTTTATGCGTGCCATGAAGCAGTATAGACAATTTGAAGCTTCCCATTGGAGGGAAAACTGACTGAGATTTGATATCATGCATGACGTCGAATTGAAATCTCTGAAACACGGACGCCTTTCCACCTACCCTTGAGATCACTGATTTGGACCAAACGAAGACAATTTTCAGATAGGCATTCCTTAGCGTGCATGTCTTGCTACAGAGGTGTCCTAATCTTCAAGAACTTGACAACCATTATTCTGCAGAGATTTGTCCCAAATTGGAGAGTCTTACCCAGCTTCCAATACTTGGCCTTTCCTTTTGGTGTTGTATCAAAGTTACACTTGCCTTCAAATTTAAAGAAGTTGGTACTAACAGGAACTCATATAGAAAGCGCCATTTCCGACTACCAAGTCTGGACTGGAGTATCTCCAATTAGAGGATCGGTGTTTGTCTGAATTAGAGGGCCCCTCTTACCGTTTCAGATATTCAAACACTGAAACAGATTAATGTGCTTCTGTGCAAGAAAGAATCTCTCGAGGCTTCAGCTGTGCAAATCAAAGATATTAAAGGATGCGACTGTGTTGACCTTACTACTTGATCGTAACATTAACATGGTATTCTTTCTTTTTTATTTCAAATTAGAAACTTGCTTTCTCTTAATTGTTCCATGTCCATCTTAAACTAACAAGGCTGTGTTTGAATTTGACAATTGCTGGAAAATGACAGCCAATGTTAATAAATCTCATTTACC
Organism: Nicotiana glauca; assembly: GCA_026770625.1. Lineage (NCBI taxonomy): Eukaryota > Viridiplantae > Streptophyta > Magnoliopsida > Solanales > Solanaceae > Nicotiana > Nicotiana glauca. The sequence goes on from MU700188.1 coordinate 32,101, forward strand.
TACCACTGATACACGGAAGCATGGCTGCTGGGAAGAATTAGGTCATCTTCTTCTTCTTTTTCTGTAAGTTTCACTCCATGTATTCTGATGTCAGCACCTCTGCATATAACCTTTTCATTGACTTTACTAATAATGACCATTACTGGTAAAGTTGCGGGTTCAAGCCGTTGAAATAGCCTCTTGCAGAAATGCAAGGTAAGACTGCGTACAATAAACCCTTGTCCTTCGGCCTTTTCTCGGATCTGCGCATAACTGGAGCTTAATGCACCGGACTGCCTTTTTTATAGTTGTGCTGATTTTTATGTAATGCACTGCAGATAAATTACCTGGCCAAATTCTAAGGCACTACCTGGACTCTGATAAGAAGATATTTGTACTAATTAACTATTTTTTATACAGGTCATGTATGCGATAATTAACGTCATAGGCTAAAATTGATTGCATTACACCTCTAAACCTGCATATTTGATGATTAGTGAAGGGAAAGGCCTATGTGAAAGATTAGAAGCAATTAACAGCTCTTTTGCTTCTTGTGTTGATGTTGGAACTAATGTGAGATATGTAGAGCAATAGCAGTTTTGCACACTTAATTAACATAGGAAAGGCCATACTTAACTAACAGCTATGTTCGCGGACTCTCTAAAGCAGTTGTTACACCCGTGTCGGATCCTTCAAACATATAATATTTTTGGAGGATCCGACACGCACCTATTGATATTTTGGAGAGTCCGAGCAACATAGACTAATAGATAGAAAATGCTTCTTAACTAACTATAAACGCTTGATAAGTGTGTTTTATTTGTTAGAATGTTTCCATGTCTTTATTGTTACAATTATTCCTATCTGATTCCTGAGTCAAATATAGCACTTCACAAAATTCCATTATCAACTAGGAGTACCAAATATTACTAACTTTCTTTCTTAAAATTCTTGATGATAGCGCGCACTTTGCTCAAAATTTTGGATGCTATTGTTAGTCCACTATGCTTCATCGCCATGGCAATGAGCTCTTTTCGTTTTGGTCACTTAAGTAAATGGTTTGATCATGATTTACTTTTTTTCTTTCTTTGATCTGCTTGTATTTGCTTAATTGTGTTGTTCTCATACAAGTTGTGTTGCTTTCAAGTATCAACTATCATTGTTTTTTTTTTTGTTTTAATTTGCACCTTCTTCTTTTTGTTATCTGATTAGATGCTTGCTTTGTCTTAATTGCTCCACGGTGATCTCAAAATTTGACAATAGCTTAGACAACTGCAGCAAAAGCACAGACAGAGTGGATGGAGTTCTGTCTTAGCAAATTTTTGTAGCCATGCTCATATTGGAGTCTCTTATGCAGCTAGCTGAAACACTCATCCTCTTATGTTGTGAAGCTATTATTGATTGATCAACATAGACTCATGCTTACTGAGAATAGTGACTGTGGTGGGAGTGTAGATGAAATGAAGAGTACTTCTGATTATGCTTTCTTATATAGTTCAAGCATTTGTTCTTGGTTGGTGAAGGAAGCAAATTATTATATTGTTGCCCAATCCACTGGCTTTGGAGAATTCTTGAAAGTCTATATCTATATATTATTAAAAGGAAAGGATAAAGCTCTCTCCTTAAACCAAGTAGCAGCATAAAAAAAGCCACATGACATAATTAGTAACTAATTAATTTTTTAGTTAATTAATAGTTATTAGTTATTATATTTGAATTCAAATATTTATAAAAAAGAAAATAATAAAAAATGAAAAACTACCATATATATATATATATATATATAGTAGTTTCAAGTTGGAGTTTAAAAATTATTTTTAAAAAAAAAAACTATACTAATTAGTTTTTTAGTTAATTAATAGTTATTAGTAATTATATTTGAATTTAAATATCTATAAAAACGAAAATAATAAAAAATGAAAAACTACGATATATACATATATATATATATATATATATCGGTTACTTTATTTTAATTAATAAATATAGATATCTTATAATTAGTTATAATAAAAAAATCAAAATATAAATATATAAAAAATAATTAGCCATTCAAATTGGGTGTGAGTAGTTTCAAGTAGAGGTTTCAAAATTATTTTAAAATAAAAAAAGAAAAAAAAAAGAAAAAAAAATCAACTATAATAAAAAATGAAAAAAGAAGAAGAAAAACTACACATTCAAATCGAGGAGTAGTTTCAACTTGGAGTTTTAAAATAAAAAATAAAAGTAAAAAAATAAAAAATTACCATTTCAAATTGGGGCGTAGTTTCAAGTTGGAGTTTTATAATTATTTTATAATAAAAAAACAATAATAAAGCAATAAAAAAAATATAGATATCTTATAATTAGTTATAATAAAAAAATCAAAATATAAATATATAAAAAATAACTACCCATTCAAATTGGGTGGGAGTAGTTTCAAAATTATTTTAAAATAAAAAAAAAGAAAGAAAAATAAAATTAATTATAATAAAAAAATGAAAAAAGAAGAAGAAAAACTACACATTCAAATCAGGGAGTAGTTTCAAGTTAGAGTTCGAGTTCTAAAATTATTTTAAAATAAAAAATAAAAAAATAAAAAAATAACCATAATAAAAAAATAAAAAAAGAAGAAGAAAAACTACCCATTCAAATCGAGGAGTAGTTTCAACTTGGAGTTTTAAAATAAAAAATAAAAGTAAAAAAAATAAAAAATTACCATTTCAAATTGGGGCATAGTTTCAAGTTGGAGTTTTATAATTATTTTATAATAAAAAAATAATAATAAAGCAATAAAAAAAAACTTTTGATTCAAATTATGGAGTAGTTCCTTTCTAATATTCTATATTCTATATATCTTCTATATCTATATATTATTAAAAGGAGAGGATAAAACCCTCTCCTTAAGCCAAATGGTAGCCTAGAAAAAAACCTTATGGAATAATTAGTTAATAACAAAAAAATTATCTATTGAAAATTAACAAAGAAATTAACCCCCTAAATTAACTACTAAAACATGGGTGATAGTTGGTTTATGTTAGTTAATTTTTTTATTTCTATTTTTAAAATCATTTTTTTTTTAATTTTTCGAAATAAAAAGCATATCTATTCATTAAAATTCAAACAATATTATTGAGAAAAATATAATAAAATTTAAAACAAAAAATATATATTTTCAAGAGTAATAAAATATATATCTTCTATTATATTACAAAAAAATAGCGGACAAAAATATTAAACAACTAATATGCTAATAATCTATCTATATATTATTAAAAGCCAAAGGAAAAGGCACCACATTAATCTAAGTTGTAGCTTAGAAAAAAGCCACATGACACAATTAGTTAATAACAAAAAAATTATTTATTGAAAATTAACTACCTAAATTAACTACTCAAATATCGTGAGGGTTGGGTATATCGTATTAACAAATAAAATGACAATTAAAATTTATTAAAGTAATATGTTCTAATAGGATCACAACCCCGATTATAAATTAATTAATATTCTTTTAATATTGACCGCGTATCGCACGGGTACGACTACTAGTATCGGTGAAAAACAAAAAGAAGGGACTGTTTTGTTTTGCGATAACAGATCATTCATCGTCATTGCAAAGATTCTGGTCAACCATGAAAGATTCGAGCATATTCCCATCAAGTCTCATTTTTATCCGAGAAGCACAAGGTGAAATTCAGCTGCATTATTGCAGGACAGACAACTTGGTGACATCTTCCCGAAAACACTTCCTAAGAAAAGTTTTGCTATCTTCGATAATGCATTGGAGTAGTCAAACAAATGCATTTTAAAATCGAACCGTAACCGTTAACCAAATCGATAGTTTATTGGTTTATTGGTATTAGATTAACGGTTTGGGGATGGATTACTAAATTTTCTTATGGGATAAATCGTTAACCCGTTAAGAATTTTTATATTTACACTTTTATATAGGATCCACAAAAGTTATATGAATATTATCAGAAAGTAAATTTGAAAATGCCTTCAAGTTTTTAGTCAAGTTTTGTAGGTGCAGGGAATTTCGATTGTATATAAGTTTTCACTTAGTTTGACCAGTTTTCAACTTTTTCCTTTCATTGATATAAGACACGATGGCTATGCAACCAAAAGAAAATAGTTATAATAAGTACAGTACAAATTACGAAGTGCTAACGAATTCTATCATGTAATAGCAGTAAACTAAAAGGGGATGGAACTTATAGTCGAGTCATATTATCAGGTTTGGCCGTTTGGTATTCACAAGACTAAGATTATTCAAAAATTTTCTATTTGATTTTGCCGAGAAATCGCCCGATAACTACCCTAATCATAATTCGATACCAATTCGTTATCTTATTGGATGGTTAACGAATTATTATATTTCCAGCTCGATAACTGATACGCTGAACCGTTAAGCTTAATTATCTGCCCAATCTAGATAAGCACCCCTAAATTAGGGGGGAGTATTGGAATTAATGTGGTTACCGGAAATCTTGTCCTTGACTTTATTGTTTTCTAAGAGTCTTTTATAACTTGAAGAGTATTATTTTGTTTTTCAATATTATCTCTTAGTTTTTCAATAAGTCTTTTAGAAACGAGTAATGCATGTATTGAAGGATTGCGTATAGGTGTTCGTAACACGCAGCGGAAGACAATAACAATTCTAGGTAGATTTTTTCGTGTTTAAAATTTATTTACATGTCAAAGATCGGATCTAAGACGTACCTGGTGAAGAGAGTCTCGTTTCAAAATTTCTTCGATACTGCGAAGACTCTATGTGTATCCACACCGAGACCGATCCTCGCTATCAACTCTTTGATCAATGAAACCCGCGAACAAATTGAACCAAAAACTTATGCTGAATTTTTTTTTTTCTCAAAAAACTTTAGCACAACAGTAATAGGACAAGAAAACAATTTTCCGTGTCAAAATATCTCTCACGATTGTGCGGCTCGTCGATGCATCTATATCTCGTCACGTATATGGTGATATTTATATATCACCTCCAGTAATTCTTTTTCCAATAGGTTAAGAAAAAAAACCTAGAAGGCCGTGACTTATTTTGCAAGTCCATGAAATATTTTCTTATTAAAATATTATATTAATCTAATTGCAAATTGGATTTGAGCTGCCGACGTCCCGATTCACGCCAAATCCAATTTAACATTGGATTTAACGTATACGTCAGTTAAGCACTTCACAATTCCAATTCCAAATTTGTAAGAATAAATTAATATTAAATATACAACCTTTATATATATTAGTATTAACTACGAGTACTTAATATATATCACATATATATTTCAATTAAGAGATATAATTTAATTTTCTATTCCAAATAGAAAACTTCAATTTGTTCACAATATTAATTATATCCTCTGTGCTAGCAAAGAATATAATAATATTTCATTTGGACTAATAACTAAATGTATTTGACTGATTAAATTCCTTAATTTAATTACCAAATAATAAAATAATTAATCCTCTAGCAAAGATCAGAACACTCGTTAGTGTGCGACCCCATAGGTTCAATATTAAGCCGGTAGTAAGTTAATCACATTAATATACTAATCAAGGGTGGCGTCTAGCAACACTCCTTAATGACCGGATAGCATGAAGTATACAATTTACTCTCAAGAACCAGTAGAAGAATAATGTCGTAATTCCTTCTGTCCTTATAACTCTGGATCACCCTAGGATATGGTTCAATTGTCAAATCCTAATAGGGGATCAACTATGTGTTCATGTCAAATATAATCGACCATTGAATGAGCTAAGAAACTCTTTTCTTCTTTCATTCAATCGCCCTGGCCAAGGTCTTAGTTTGGTCGTTTATAATTCATGACAACATGGAGCTTAAACTCATTACCAAGAGTTGA
>MU700190.1:0-37638 GCA_026770625.1 Nicotiana glauca
TTGGGATTTGGTGGCCCATTTGAACTCCGATTTTGATAAATTTTATATGTACAGACTCGTGGCGAGACGAGGATTTCGGAAATGTAAATTTCATAATTTTTTGAGAAGTGGGCCCAGGGCTCGGGTTTTTGCCAATTTCGTATTTTTGAGTATTTTTCGAGTTCTTTCGATTGGGTTATGTCCCATTAGCATATTATGATATACTTGCCCTGATTTTGGATAGATTTGAGGTGCGTGGAGGCCGGTTTGAGGGGCAAAGGCGTCGTGGGCTAGAGTTTTTGTCGGTTCGAAGTGAGTAATACTTGGGAATGATATCCTGAGGGTCTGAAACCCCGAATTTGCACATCTTAGTGTTGTATTGTGGTGACTTGCACGCTGGACCTGAGCGTGGGGTAGAGCACCGTTGGGGATCGTGACTTGGTCCGTCCCGGTTGTTGGTTTTTACCGTGTACTTGCAAATGATTTGTTGTTATCATTATGACTTGGGCTCATTGCCATACTTGGGGCTCATTGCCATACTTGGGGCTTATTGCTGATTATTTGAACTCTTTATGAACTATCATCACTGTTTTCCTCACTATTTGAAATATTATTTGAACTCAGTCCATGTGATTTACACTGTTTCATGAACTCAGCTATATTTTTCTCAAACTTGGAGTTTTAACTGATATTTGAACTATTGTTTGAGCTGAGTATTATTGTTTTACTGATGCCCGAGGGGCTTTTGACTATTTTGGACTGATTGAGGCCGAGGGCCATATGTGAGGGCATGAAGAGTGATGTAAGGAGGCTTTTAGGCCTCGAGTGCTATGTGAGGAGGCTTTCAGGCCTCGAGTGTTATGTGTGCATATGCATATACATGCATGGATCGGACTGCACGCTGCAGTAGTATATTACATGGATCGGATTGCATGCTGCAGTAGTATATTATATGGATCGGACTACACGCCGCAGTGATATGTTATGTGGATCGGACTGCACACCGCAGTATTATTGCGTTTGGGTGTAGGAGCCCCTCCGGAGTCTGTACACACCCCCAGTGAGCGCAAGGTACCCATGGATCGGGCTACGCGCCGTAGAGGTCATGTGCATTGCATTGCATTCATGCATTCATTCCTGTTTGTACTACGTGGCATGATCTTTAGCACTCACATATCATTGGCATGCATGCTATTACTTTCCTTGTTGACTAGATACCCTGGTGTTACATGTTAAGGAGTGCTGAGCCCGAGAGGCTGATGTTGTACTTGGTACTGATTTGAGTTGAGCCCGAGGGGCTGATACTGTCTGAGCGATTGATACTGAGCCCGAGGGGCAGATCTCTGACTATTCCTGCTTGTTGAAATTATTTTTCGCAACTGTTGAAAAGGCATATTTTCAAAAGAGATTTTAACTGAGCTTGAGATTTTCTGAAGGATTTTCTCGGTGTTACGGTTTTTACTACTTTTCTAAAAGGGTTATACTGTCTGTTATAGCATTTTGGAGTGCTCATACATGTTTTCTTATCACTCAGATATTATTCTCTCTTATTACCACTGAGTTGGAAGTACTCACTTTACTCCCTGCACCTTGCGTGCAGTTGCAGGTATTGTTCACCCGGTAGCGGGCTATTAGCAGGACCGAAGACCTTATTGCGGTAGTTGAGCAAGGTGACTGCCAGCATTCGCGGCACCGCACTCCATCTTTGTATTTCAATTTTTATCTTGTATATATATACATTGTTGGCCCAATGGTAGTGTCCCTACTCATTAGATGCTCGTGACTTGTGACATCCCGGTCGGGTTGTATTGGGATGAAATTAATAGTTTTAAATGCCAATAAGTTATATTTTCTATGCAATTATGTTTAATAGCTGTTAAAGAGAGGATTTGGGGTTGTTGGCTGGCCTTGTCTTCACGAGAGGAGCCATCACGATCGGGTATTGGGATTTGGGTCGTGACAGAGATCCCCCTGAACTTTTATATTAGAACTATGGGACTGCACCCGGTATATTTCCCCAGTACTAGGTATTTACATTTAGGACTACAAATTAGGATTCCGTTAGATCCCCGTGCACTATGAGTTGGACTACGAGACGGTATCCTGGGAGATCCATTGGATATATATATATATATATATATATATATATATATATATATATATATATATATTTGGACTACGAGACGGTATCCCGAGAGATCCACTGGATATTTATATTTGGGACTATAGGATGGTATCCTGGGTGATCCCCAGTTGTTATCTCTGTGTTGAACTATATTCCTTTCCGTGATTTCTTTGTCTCTGTTATAACTGTTGTTGTTCTTTCTATCCTGTGTTACTTCTTACTGTTGCACTTGATTATATTGTCTTATCATGTACTTTTATATCTTGTTTTATTTAACCTCAGTAGAGCTCTTACTTTCCTCGTCACTACCCGACCGAGGTTAGGCTTGACGCTTACTGAGTACCGTTGTGGTGTACTCGTGTCCTTTCTGCGCAGGTTTTTCATGTGTAGATCCAGGTACTTCCACTCAATCTTATCACACTTGAGGCGAGGCGCTTTTGTAGAGACTTTGAGGTATATTTGTCGCGTCCGCAGACCGAAGAGTCTCTTTCTATTCTCAGTACTAGTATAGCCCTTCTGTATTTTCCTTGTTTATAGACCTTTCTAGAGTTAGAGCTTTATATGTAATCTCTTAGCTTTTGATTCATGGAATTCCGGATTCTGGGAGTGTTAAGTTGACATTCTTGTACTGTTATATGCCAGGCGGCATCTTTAATACTGTTTAATTTTGTTATCCGATTTTTAATTACTCTCTTTCTGCAATTGTTTCTTTTTTTTTACATTTGTTAGGCTTACCTAGTCGTAGAGACTAGGTATCGTCACGATAGTTCACGGAGGGTGAACTAGGATCGTAACAAGATAGTGGCTAAAGAATAAAGACATCTCTAATTAGTGGCTAACTGTGCACTTCCCCGCATCCTGGTCTATCAACAAGCCCAATTGCGAAGTAATCATGTCTAAACCTAGCAAATGGGCTGATTAGGCCCATATCATCCACAAGCTACAATTGCTAGCTCATTGTATTTGGAAGAATAAGAGGCTTTTACATCATAGATCACTTTTTTGAGACTTCTTTTTTAAAAGATAGCATTTTTCATTTATTCCAAATATAGCAGTTTTATTTACAAAAAGAACAGATTTTAAACATTAAACTCGGTGACTTGCCCACAGTCAAGGGATCAGTTATGATCCATTTTAACCTATATATTAATCTTTCTCTCTCATCATTGTACTAAAACTAAAGTTTTTCACTCCTAACTTATGCAATATTTTCAGCCTTACAAATATTCTCTTACATTCTCTCCAAATCAAAAAAATCTAACCCAATTTACTTTGTGGAATCAAAAGATATAGAATTGTTTTCTATTTTATTTCTACTGATATATTTCTAATATAAAAACTCATTGGAATTGCAATTACTTCAATAAACACTACCAAATTCCGCAATTCCGTTACTTGTTTCTCACTCGTAACTCTTTCTTGACTTTTAATTAGGGAAAGACGTATTTCTGCCAAATATGGGAATGGAAAAATATTTGATTTTATCACAGAGGATTCATTCCATCTATACAAATCATATATGAATCACTCATAATACTATAATTATACAATTATTATTTCATATATAATACTAAAACTAATTTACATAAAAACATATATATCTAAAAAGTCTTGAAACATCAAGCCTGTTGGGTTCCTGGATGGTTAGATTTTTAAGAGTTAGTTTTATTTAAGATTTGGTCTCCAACTCCACCTCATATTATTTTTGAACCTACAATGATTTGAGGTGTGACCTCTCTTCTACCACAATAGGTGCAAGATGAACTGTTGAAGTTGCTAGAATTATTTTCAGCTCTAACTTTCTTCCTGCAATGATAGTGCTATGATCATTTTTACCACAAAAGGAATACACTATTTTATTTCTAACAGGTACGTTCTGATCAGTTTTGACTGAACTAGAACTTGAGGTTCATTGTAGACCATTCAATTGAAGCCTGAGTTCGTTTACTTCTTCTTGAAGTATATCACGTTCAATTTCGCAGACTTTCAGTTTCATGGCCCAATCCTTCTTCTCTCTTGACTTTTATGAGTTCATTTACTACTCTTTTTATGTCTGCAAGAGAAATATCAATAAATTCTTGAAGTTCATAACAATTTGGACATAAAGGAGTACGTACCTCACTAGTTCCTTCATCTAACGGTGAGCAAGTTCTTCTTGAATCATCTTCTTCATCATTGTTGTCTGCCATTAGTCCAAGTTTCTCTGATTCTTCATTGTTTCTAAGAGCCATAAAGCACATGTTGGCAATTTTCTCATGATCAGATTCCTCCTCATAATTCCATGCTCCAAACGCTTTTTTCTTTTGTACGTTTTTGCTAAGCTTCCTTTTTAATACAGGACAGTCAGCTTGAACGTGTTTGAGCTTTCCATATTCGTAACATATTTTATCATTTTATTTGTTTCATTGCTCATCCTTCCTTTTTTGAAATTAAACTTACCTCTTCTATAGTTTTTATTTCTTCTCATCATGTTCGTCACAACTTGTGAGAGCATTGCAATATTTTAATCTTGTCCTCCTCCTTCTACTTCATCTTCATTTTCAGGTTCAACCATAGTTGCCTTGAAAGCAACAATTTTCTTTTTCTCTTGAATTTATTTGTCAAGATGAATTTTCTCAAAAGCAATCAAGTCACCTATGAGTTCATCATAGGAGATTTTGTCCAGATCTTGACATTCTAAAGCAATGACTTTTAGTTGCCAGATTGTTGGTAGACTTCTAAGGATATTTCTAACCTGTTCGCCACTTTTAATAGGTCTTCAAAATGATTTTAATTCTCCAAGGATTTTGCTAAATCTAAAAAATATTTCTTTAACAGGTTCTCCATTTTTCATTTGAGATAATTCATATTCCCTAACCAGGAGATTTATTATAGCCTCTTTCACTTTGTTGGTTCCTTCATAAGTGACTTACAGTTTATTCAAATTTCTTTTGTAGTACAACTGGATATTTTTTCATATTCTTCTACACTGATAGCATTGTACAGTAGATTATTTGCTTTTGCATTTGTAGTGATAACATCATCTTGTTCATCAGTGTAATCGTCCAAATCCAGAGGATCAGTTGATGTGATGACTTTACCATTTGCATCCTTCGTGGGAGGAATTGGAAGGTTTCTCTTTTTTATCGCCGCCATACTTTGATTTCATATGACATAGTATATGTTTCCATGCAAACTTTCCAATGAGAAAAATGCTGACCATTGAAGTAAGGAGGTCGAACCTGAGAGGTTCCTTCTTGAAAGAGAGTACCAACAACAGTGTTGGATCCCATTGATCTTTTTCTCATTAGTGGTAAAACAAAGATTGTGAGCCTTTCTATGATACCAATTTAAAGTACAAGAGGGGGGGGTGAATTATTGCATAATCAAAATTTGGTCAACTAATATAAGTAGTAGTTGACTAACCATAAGATAACAAGAGTAAGAGCAGTAAAGAGAAATAGTAAGGCACACACGATTTACAATTGTTCGGTACCATTATGGTACTTATATCCAGTTTTTCTTGGGTCACAAGAGTTCCCTTAAGATCTTTGAATAAAGTTACAATATTGATGATTTTTGAATTTACCATCAACGTACAAAATCAACACTTGAGTTCTAATTGGTTGACACAACTTTCTTTTGTACTCTAGATATCTCTATCTTTTAAGACACTAATAACTCAGAATTGCATTGTGTGAAATAAGAAGTAGCAGATTTGGAATACACTTGTGTAGTTGCGTGATCTTCTTCTTTGAGAGAGCATCCTTCTTATAGAAGAGAAAAGAGTCGTTGAGTCCTTTTTGAAATTGGAGGCACAGGATCTTTAATTATGGGATTTGACCCAAGGGTGCCTCTTCGAATATTTCTCTTTGCATGGCCCAGATGCAAATGTGACCTTCCTTGTCATAGCTGAATTTAAGGAGAGATTAATTCGCAAGCGCGATTTTCAAAATTAGAATGACCATGATTGGTAATCTGAGTTCCCTTGGTTAATGCAGTAACCGAATCTTCATTCTTTCCTTGATTGAGGACAAGTCAAGCTGCTTCTTGATTGATCATTAATGCAGTAACTGAATCTTCATTCTTCCCTTGTTTTGAATCCAGTAAAAATCTTGCTAAGCATCTTTATTCTTCCTTTTTGTTTGTCCTGAAAATATAACGAGATAATATTGTCATAATTGAAACATAAACGTAAACCTATCAAAAGCGACGCGTCCGAGCCGAGTGTGAGTTCAAGACCTTTGGAGACATGGTGAACGGTTATGCATGATGGATAGATGTCCATGATACCCGCCCTCAGTCGGATATCATGGCACGAATCTCGCTTGATATCGATTATAGATCAACAATTATCAGGAAAAGATTATTTTTATCCTTTTTAGACTTATACAGGGTTGAAATTAACTCGACTACTATATAAAGGGGATGTTTTTCTTTAATCGGACATGCTGGAACACACATTCCAAGGAAGAAAAGTTTATTTTTGTTCTCTAAGCTACTGTTGACAGTGTTGTTCACTAGTTCTGTTCTTTATTCATGACTGGACCTAAATCGAGGACACAATCGAGGACGAGCTCATTATTCAATCCAAGATCAATCTTGTCCTTAACATTGCAAGTGGTTTGATTGTTTGTTTCATCTTTAATTCATTTATCCATTATTCTTGATTATTCGTGTTAAAGTAAATCTGAACCCGTGTACAAATTCATTTGTTATCTAATTTTTGGGTAAACAATAATATTCAAAACCAAAATAACAGGTGGGGAAGATAACCATTGGTTATATTTGTTTTATAATTAGAATATGTGTTTAATAATTTTCTAACGGACCAAGTTTAGACAAATATATGCTAAATATAATCAAATTGTTATTTAGTTAATTATCTCATGATAATTTGTTTTTAATATTTAGTAAGAATCATTGTTGTTTTTGCCTAATATGTTAGTGTAAGTGTTTCATTTAGGTAGGTAGATAGGCTTTGAAAAATTAAGGTACATCAATGCGCCACTACAAATTAATTATTAGTCACATTTTATTTTCTTCTCTTTTGGCATTAATTACTCTCTCTTTGCAATGTAAGTTACATACTTTGAGTTGGCATAAAATTTATATAAAATAAATACTTTTTATTTTTTAGTTTTAAACATATCTTAATATTTGTGTGATCATAATATCTTCTCATAAATAAAGAATGATGTTCAAAATCTTTTTTTTAAATATAAATATTGAATTTTAAAAACCGGATTGATAAGAAGATAGTGTCGAGTATATTGAAATGAAGGGAGTATTTCTTAGCATCACCCACGATTTTACATGTGATTCAATTCAAATAGCTAGATGTCACCATCTTATTGGCATACATGTCAAGCTCAATTTCAGAGCATGTCCGTGGTTATTGGCACCTTAATTTAATACTCCTGCCCATTTTTTCTTTTTCTTTTAGTCCATAATAAGTATTCATTTATATAATTAAGAAAGAATTAATTTTATTTTTAAAATTTTCCCTTATTTACATATTCTAATGTGTTAAAGTAACAATTAATTAAGATTAATTTAGTGAATATATTTATTTTTTCTCTAGGAGTTCGTATTTCTTTAGTGGGTGTCCCAAAAGTAAAATGATAACTTATTGTGGACCGGAACGAGTAACAAGCTATTTTTAAAGTGCGAACATCTATCTTCGCCATTTTTCTTTTATGTTCGTTTTATAATTTAATTTTTCATATCAACGTTGTCCGAGTCAGTTTGCGCAACATAAACAGACTACTTGTTGATCATGTCTTTGAAAAATAACTATTATTCCGGAGTTCTAAATTTCACAAGTAAAATTTCATGATAATATATTGGAATATTACTTGTAGAATTTGAAATTTCAAGACAATAGTTATTCTCGATTACATAAGTAAAAAATTGACTATTTGTGAATTTTACCCGTTTACGTAAATGGCGTGGCTTAGTTACTTTTTAATATGGTATTTAGTTTTTATCTAGTACTTTTAATGCTAAGCGAAATAGCCTCTGATGTATTAAAATTAATACGAAAAAATATTTTTACCCTTTCTTCATGAATGCGGTGTAAATATTAAAGACATGGTGTCCTTAACATTTACACCGCACGCATGAAGTTAAGGACGCCATGTCCTTAACATTTACACTGCAGATATAAAGTTAAGGACATGATGTCCTATAGTTTGACAACAAAAGGTGCAAATACATGACATTTTGTACTTAGCATTTACACAACATTCATGAAGTTAAAGACATCATGTCCTTAATATTTATACAATATTCATAAAGTTAAGGACACTATGTCCTTAACATCTATACTGCACATATGAAGTTAAGGATACCATGTCATTAACATTTACACAGCACATATGAAGTTAAGGATACGAGGTCCTCCAATTTAACAACAGAAGGTGCAAATACAAGTTAAGGACATTATGTTCTTAACATTTACACTACACACATGAAGTTAAAGATGCCATATCCTTAATATTTATACTGCACATATGAAATTAAGGACATGATGTCCTATAGTTTAAAAACGGAAGGTGCAAATACAGGACACATTGTCCTTAATATTTACACATCGTTCATGAAGTTAAGGACACCATGTCCTTAATATCTACACAGTAACCATGTCTAGCACAGGGATATTTTCGTTTAGACGGATAAAAATTTATTAAGCACTGACTAAAGAGTAAATACATTTTAACAGTGATTAAAAACTAAAAACATCTCTAATTAGTGGCCAGTTTACACTTCCCCGCAGCTTGGTCTATCAACAAGCCCAAGTGCGAAGCAATCATGTCTAAACCCAGCAAATGGGCTGATTAGGCCCATATCATCCACAAGCTACTATTGCTAGCTCATTGTATTTGGAAGAATAAGAGGCTTTTACATCGTAGATCACTTTTTTGAGACTTCTTTTTTAAAAGATATCATTTTTCATTTATTCCAAATATAACAGATTTATTTACAAAAGGAACAGATTTTAAACATTAACCACATTTTAAGGGATCAGTTATGATCCATTTAAATCTCTCTCTATCATCATTATACAATAACTAAAGTTTTTCACTCCTATCTTATGCCATATTTTTAGCCTTACAAATATTCTCTAACATTCTCTCCAAATCTAACATAATTTACTTTGTGGAATCAAAAGATAGAGAATTGTTTTCTACTGATATATTTCTAACGTAAAAACTCATTGAAATTTCAATTACTTCAATGAACATTATCAGGTTCTGCAATTCTGTTACTTGTTCTCACTCGTAACTCTTTCATGACTTTTAATTCAGGAAAGACTATGCATTTAAGCTAAATATGAGAATGAAAAAATATTTAATTTTATCACAGAGAATTCATTCCATCTATACAAATCATATCTGAATCACTCATAATACTATAATTATATAATTATTATTTCATATATAATATTAAAACTAATTTACATAAAAAATATATATCTAAAAGATCTTGAAACATCAAGATACTATTATTGTACTTGTCACGACCAAAATCCCGAACCCGGTCGTGATGGCGCCTCTCGTGAAGACAAGGCCAGCCAACAGATTAACAATACTTCTTTTAACAATTATTTAATATTTATAAATCTAAAACATGATTAGCATAATCAAAAGCGTGGAAAACAACAATAACAACAGGGAACCATCCCGTCACAGCCCGACATCGGGGTGTCACTAGTCATGAGCTACTACAGAGTTTACTAAAGTGCTACAAGTCCAGAAATAGGAACAAAGTCTGAAAGTAACATGAACAACATAAAATAAGGTAGATGATCTGGTACCGCGGACGCTGGCGGTCACCTGGCTCCGCTATGATAACAAATCTTCAATCAGCTCAAAACCCGCTACCGGGTGGTCAAGTACCTGCATCTGCACACGAGGTGCAGGGAGTAAAGTGAGTACTCCAACTCAATGAGTAATAAGGGTAAATAATAACTGAGCAGCAATAAACCTCGTAAAGCAAATCAACATGCTATATGGTACAGTATAACCATTGAGAAAATAGGGAAAACGTAAAAATCCTTTAGAAAATATCTTGACTCAGTTCAAAATCTCTTTTTGAGAATATCTTTTTCCAACAGTTAAGCAATTAAATGCGGAACAGGTAGTGCAAATTAGCACAAAAGTCAGCCCCTCGGGCACAAACAAGTATCCATAATTGAGCTCATAAACTTGCCCTACAGGCAATATTCTTGTTCCTGGTCAGCCATTGTTACTTGAGCCGTTTACATCATACAGTGTCACTGTTACCACTGTCTCAAATTTATCCTCTTTAAAAGTGATCAGACAATATCAGAACAGCAAATAAATATCTCAAGAAATAACACAACAACGAAAAATGCACAAAAGCATGAATGCAATGCAATGCATATGACGGTACACTCCGGTACTCACTGCGGCGTGCAGTCCGATCCATTTAACGTCGACGGCGCTCACTGGGGGTATGTACAGACTCCGGAGGGGCTCCTACAGCCCAAGCGCAATATCCACCATGTCTTGGATTCAAACAGGCTCTCGGCCTCAATATCAAAATGTCATTGTTGCGGCGTGCAGCCCGAGCCATCCATATATTCGAAAATTACTATAACACTGCTGCGGCGCGTAGCCCTATCCATTCTCAGTCCAGAAATGCACATAAGCCACTTGGGCAATATTAACATGAGGGTCCTCAGCTCAAAACGTCAATAACATATTGTTTAAGTTTTCAAATCTTAGAAAAAATGGCTGAGTTTGCAAAATAGTATTAAAACCTTGGACCGAGATCAAATAATATGCAAGTAAAGCAAAAATAGTGATATCAACCCCCGAAGGGTTCACATAGTTGGCACGAAGCCCTAAACATGGCAATCAGCCCAATTATGATGATAACAAATAATTCAGTCAAATATGCGGTAAAAATCAACAACCGGGACAGACCAAGTCACAATCACCAACGGTGCTCTGCCCCACGCTCATATCCGGCATACAAGTCACCTCGATACAGCACTATGATGTGCAAATCTGGGGTTTCAAACCCTCAGGATATCATTTACAAGTATTACTCACCTCGAACTGGTGAAATTCCTCACTCGCGATGCCTTTGCCTCAATTGGCCTCCACGCGCGTCGAATCTAACCAAAATCAAAGTGAATACATTACATTATGCCAAGGGAACAATACCCAATCGAAAACAATCGAGAAATAGCAAAAATCTCGAAACTAAAAAAACCCGAGCCCCAGGCCCACTTCTAAAAAAATTACAAAACTTACATTACCGGATTCCTCGTCTCTCCACGAGTTCATACATACCAAGAACTCCCAAATCCGAGCTCAAATGTCCTATCAAATTCCAATTTGAAATATCAAAAACTCAAGCCCTAACTTTACCCCTTTTTGGTGAATTTCAACCAATTTCCATGTTAAATCTAACATAATCTCGTGTATTTAGGCTAAGGAACTTACCTCCAATNTATAATCTCGTGTACTTAGGCTAAGGAATTTACTTCCAATCAATCCTCCTTGAATCCCTCTTCAATTAGCTCTCCCAAGCTCAAAAATTGCTCAACAATGGAGGAAAAATAACATAGGCTCGCGGATGAAATATCAATTAATAACCCTTCTGATGCCCAGATTCCTTCTATGCGAACGCGAGACCACACTCGCGTTCGTGATGCATAACTTTTCCTCTGACCAATATTGCCCTTCGCAAACGCGTCTGTTCCCCCGCGAATGCGAAGGCTTGGGCCCCAATCCTACGCGAACGCGACCGCATAAACGCGAACGCGAGGCACACATAGGCTGGCCCTCTACTTACCTCTACGCGAACGCGATGCTCTTAAACGCGAACGCGAAACACTAGGAACTCAACCTACGCGAACGCGTGGCCCCAACGCGAATGCGATGAACACTTTCTAGGACTCCAAACTTTGGCCTACGCGTTCGCGACACTCACACGCGAACGCGAAGAAGGGACTTTCTGCAACACCACAGCTGGAAAAACCAGCAATTCCTCAAGTCCAAAAATGATCCGTTTAGCCACCCGGAATCAACCCGAGGCCCCCGGGACCTCAACCAAAAACAACAATATACCCCAAAACATCATACGAACTTGCTCCAATCATCAAAACACATCAAACAACACTAAAATCACCATTTCACATCGGATTCAAGCCTAAGTTTCTTCAAAACTTTCGAAACACACATTTGATCAAAAACCCGACCAAAACACCTCCAAATGACCTAAAATTTTACCCGCACATCCAAAATCACCTAACAGAGCTACTGCAACTCTCGGAATTCCATTCCGATCCCCCCGATCAAAATCTCACCTATCAACCTGAATTCGCCAAAATTCAAACTTTGCCAATTCAAGCTTAATTCTACATCAGACCTCCAAAATCAATTACGATCGCACTCTTAAGTCACAAATCACCCCCCGAAGCTAACTAGATCATCGGAAATCAATTCCGAGCCCTCTAACTCACAAGTCAACATCCGATTGACTTTTCCAAACTAACATTTTCTTAAAGAGACTAAGTGCCTCATTTCTTATCAAAATCAATCCAAATCAACTCTAACACATCACATACCTATAACGAAACATGAAGAAGCATGAAATGGGGGAAACTGAGCAATAACACATGAGACGACGGGACGGGTCATCACATCCTCCCCAACTTAAACAAACGCTTGTCCTCGAGCGTACCCAGAGTTGCCCTAGAAGCGAACCAACAGTTAAATGACCTTACCAAGCATATACCCGGGATGATCCCACGTCACCTTATCTCTTATAGGTCCGACAACACAACATAGCTGAAATTACCCAATCTAGTCTAGCCCATAATTCACAGAACTACCTTCTCACTTCTGAAACCATCAATACGATCAAAACCTCACACCTATACTTTGAATAGTCCCGAAACAACTGTAATAACCCATACCTGCAACCTCAGGTGCAATCATATGATATACCACATAACCCAGACACTCAAAGCGTTAACTTCTATTCGCAGCATTTGCCCACAACACCCGAATACCGGTGGAAAAACCTCTTATCAACAAGGTCTTATTCCAAAACTTTCATATACTGCCAATGAATAGTGAAACACGCAATAAACTGTAATAATTTCTCGGATCAACCATTCATGAAGTCACTCCCCTTTTGGCTACTACCACAACAGATTTTCGAGCTGAACCTCGATATTAATCTTCCAACAAGCTGAAACCAAATCCGTTCGTATCCGTTAATGACCCCCACGATCACTTTGGGTCCGACACACCACTCTAGTGATATGACACCTCAACACCGGCCTAATCCACAACTTGCATAATACACGCACCAATGAAGGACGGTCTGAATCTGAACATACTCAAATCATGACAAATGACTCAAACGAAAGGGTTGTACCTCAAGTTCATCAGTACCATTACAACACAAGGTTGAGAATCCATCTCACATCATAGAATAGAGCACACAAATCAAACCCGCAGGGTCATATCGCCACATAGCCTCGCTACAGTGCACGATCCTATCCCAACCACCGCTCGGCATGAGACACCTCAAGTCACTATACTCGAAATTGACAACCACGTATGATTGATATTTGGATCCCAAACAGATCATTATACCCATAGTGAAGTAAGTGGTATACACCATACAATCCTGAAAGGACACAACCGATGTGCCATTTACCGAGCAACACCCAATAAGGACTTTCCTTAGAACCAGGAGACAAGGCATACAAGACAGCATATGGAAAATAGTTCCCATCATCACATTGTTGCGGCGTTCAACCGGATCCAGATAACATATCCATGGCGGCGTGCCACCCTGTCCACACATACTCATGGCGGCGTGCCATCCGATCTACACATACTCATGGCAGCGTGCCATCCGATCCACATATACTCATGGCGGTATGCCATCCTATCCACACATACTCATGGCGGCGTGTCATTCGATCCACACATACCCATGGCGGCGTGCCACCTGATCTATATTTATATATCTCACATAAGGAGATGCACATCGAGCCAGATTTGCTCATTACAACAAAATACCGAGTACCGGTCGTAAGCATACTGAGTGCATACAATATCTTTATATAGCGTTATAAGCTACAAAACTCAAGCGCAACTAAGGTTTTCCTCTCAACTTCCACTATGAATCCCGACAGCACCGCACCATATGTGCCCATAGTCCGTAAATCATACGTCTCGCAACGCAGAAAATAACTCATAGATCTCTCCAGATAGCTGATAAGCTCAGCAACAGTCAAGTCAACCTATCCCTCGACAATATGATTCGGAGCCAACCGAGTCAACTCATACTGGGATACGCATCCGAAAAGTCTCTTAATGCCGGAACTGGCTTACTAATAGCAACCTCCACACTGACATCCATCATGAAGGCTCGATTAGGAAAAGCAATCCTTTCCAGCCGTCCGCTGGGTCTTTAAAGGATAAACAGCTCCACAAGAACATAACCCAATGCACCTCGCCACTCAAACCGTGGCGTTTCCGGCATAGCCCATAACGCAATAGTCCAAAATCAATCTAACACTGAGACAACCAGTCTGAACTTCAACATCACATCCAAAATCTAACATATCAGCAACGAAAGATTCACTAGAGCCTCCAAATCCCAATACTCGCCAAACGGTGCTGATACACTCGATTCACCATCACAAATAGCTCGAATATAAGGACTTCCGCGTCCAATTCCACATAGAATACGAATCATCATACTTGATCCCAATTTCGCCGTCCGAACGCATGCCACAGCTATATATCCAAAAACTCCACGATACATACTCACAAATCTCCCTGAGCCACCAAGCAAACCCGAATATCACCAGTCGATCTAACAAGGAAGTGTCGCAACACCACCGAAGTACCATCACTTAATTACATTGCCCTTTTTCTGAAACATATACCCTCCTCAAATCACTTCCAATTAGTAGTACCATCTCCTTGGTTACCTGAGGCTACCCGTTGCCCAGGAATTTTTATGAACTTCTTTTCAGAACTGAACTGTAACCCATCCAGCCAAGACCTTCCGTCAGTCCCATCTAGAAGAAGAATCATTGCACATTCCATGCTTCGCATGCCCATAGGCAATATATACTCCTCTAAACCACAGTAAAACTCATCAAGAACTCTCTCTCCCAATTCCATTGCACGAGCTAAACTACCAGGACTGAATCCTTCTACCCGAACCAAGCTAAGCAAGCTGTCAGAACTCAAGAGCATAGCTGCAAAATTACATGTGCTAACCCATTACCTCGAATACATACCAAGAATTAAGCACACCCTCACCGTGCCGATCCGGCCCGTTATCAAACTACTCCATTTATCTAAATTTCTTCTGATTTGTTATCAACTTGATATTCCCTCTTGCTATAGCACTACAGTTCCTTAACACAGGCTCACTACACGAGACCCAAGCACAAGACCACACTGTCTAAGGTCTACAAGCCACTGAATACTCTCTCAATTATTCCCAGGAATACCATATTCCCGCATGCTCTGCTTGAAGAACTTACTGCAAATCTAACTTTGTTTCCTTTACTTTCCTGATGCGGATACTGCGGAACTCTCAATTGACGTACGCAGACTCTTGAACCCATTAGAACCATTCTCGCAAGTCATTCACTCTTATTCAACTGCAACTTACTTGATCAAACAGACGTAACCACCCATGCCTCATTAGCACTCTGACCCCGCAGGACATGATCTCATTCCGATACAACCAAGCAGCTTCCTTCTCTTTACACTAAGCATTCTTTATCAACAACAGCTCAATACATCCTATTATTTCCACACATCCGCAAAGTACCATATAACCTTTGTCAACATTTTGCTTCACTCTGCCATCCTCGGCTCAATTTTTGCAACCAGAACTGATCCGCCAGCATATCTCAAAACGGAACCAACATAGCACATAACCGTGCAGTCAGCTAATCAACAACAACCTCCCAACTTGGCTCGAAGCCATACATCAAGAAAGCCTTAACATTTCATAACACTTTTACTCTAATGATGCCACAATGAGGTTAAACTCAATCATCTACAAGTTTGTGAAAACACAGATCATCCAGTTCTGCAAACCTCGCATTCATCCCCACATCCACTGAGTCCACTCTCTTAAGCGACCCGAATTTATCAAATTTTGACACGTACTCTTCAATTACAGATGAGATCTTCTAACATATACATAAGAATCGTACCCCTTAAAAACACTCCGCAGGAGATAACCCACCTGCTTCGCCTCAGTTTAGTATTTCAGCACACCTTCCACCATCATACACATAACACAGCCATTTAGTCTTCCTGAGTCTGAACTCATATCGCCACACGCAATGCACTTCACTTTCCAACTAGGGGATACGAAAATATTCTTCATGCGCCCATATGCGGGCTACACATCAAACCACAATAGGAAACGAACACTTAACAGTTCATCCATTATCCAGCAGACTTCTTTTTCACTACCAAGATCACATAGATACATCTCGCAGTACCAACATACTCATCACATGGATATCCAACCGCCTTCCGGCTAATAGGGACAAGACCAAACATACAAGCTCATAACACCAGCTCGCAAAATCAGCACTTGGTGCTCAAGCCATAAGCAAAGATCCGGCCTCCAGTCCTCCAGACTGGCCCAACATCAAACTTACAGAGATTATATCTCGCCCCTTGATCGGGGAATCACCAGCCATCAAGGCACATCTGATACTGAGCCCTAATGTGCGCATACAAACGCGTGGAAGGAATTTCAAGAGTTATATCTCAAGCTAAATCAAGTACGCACGATAAGAATTCCAAGAAAATGAAATTTTCCTAAAGGTTCTGCAGCCTCTCGAGGATAAATACAGACGTCTCCGCACTGATCCGCGAGACTCTACTAAACCTGCTCATGACTCGTGAGACCTATAGACCTAGGCTCTGATACCAACTTGTCACAACCCAAATCCCGAACCCGTCCTTGATGGCGCCTCTCGTGAAGACAAGGCCAGCCAACAGATTAACAATACTTCTTTTAATAATTATTTAATATTTATAAAGCTAAAACATGATTAGCATAATCAAAAGCGTGAAAAACAATGATAACAACAGGGAACCATCCCGTCACAGCCCGACATCGGGGTGTCACTAGTCATGAGCTATTACAGAGTTTACTAAAGTACTACAAGTTCAAAAATAGGAACAAAGTCTGAAAGTAACATGAACAATATAAAATAAGGGAGAGGATCTGGTGCCGCGGACGCTGGCGGTCACCTGGCTCCGCTATGATAACAAATCTTCAATCAGCTCAAAACCCGCTACCGGATGGTCAAGTACCTGCATCTGCACACGAGGTGTAGGGAGTAAAGTGAGTACTCCAACTCAATGAGTAATAAGGATAAATAATAACTGAGCAGCAATAAACTACGTAAAGCAAATCAACATGCTATATGGTACAGTGTAACCATTAAGAAAACAGGGAAAACGTAAAAATCCTTTAGAAAATATCTTGACTCAGTTCAAAACCTCTTTTTGAGAATATCTTTTCCCAGCAGTTAAGCGATTAAATGCGGAACATGTAGTGCAAGTCGGCACAAAAGTCAGCCCCTCGGGCACAAACAAGTATCCATAGTTGAGAGGCAATATTCTTGTTCCTGGTCAGCCATTGTTACCTGAGCCGTTTACATCATACAGTGTCACTGTTACTACTGTCTCAAATTTATCCTCTTTAAAAATGATCAGACAATATCATAACAGCAAATAAATATCTCAAGAAATAAAACAACAACGAAAAATGCACAAAAGCATGAATGCTATGCAATGCATATGACGGTAATCTCCGGTACCCACTGCGACGTGCAGTCCGATCTATTTAACGTCAACGGCGCTCCCTGGGGGTGTGTACAGACTACGGAGGGGCTCCTACAGCCCAAGCGCAATATCAGTCATGGCTTGGCTTCAAATAGGCTCTCGGCCTCAATATCAATGTGTCATCGCTGCGGCGTGCAGCCCGAGCCATTCATATATTCGGAAATTACTATAACACTGCTGTGGCGCGCAGCCCGATCGATACTAAGTTCAGAAATGCACATAATCCACTTGGGCAATATTAACATGAGGGTCCTCGGCTCAAAATGTCAATAACATATTGTTTAAGTTTTCAAATCTTAGAAAAAATGGCTGAGTTTGCAAAATAGTATTAAAACCTTGGACCGAGATCAAATAATATGCAAGTAATGTAAAAATAGTGATATCAATCCTCGAAGGGTTCACATAGTTGGCACGAAGCCCCAAAAATGGCAATCAGCCCAATTATGAAGACAACAAATAATTTCAGTCAAATACGTGGTAAAAATCAACAACCGGGACGGACCAAGTCACCGTCCCCAACGGTGCTCTACCCCACACTCATATTCGGCATGCAAGTCACCTCGATACAGCACTATGATGTGCAAATCCAGGGTTTCAAACCCTCAGGATATCATTTACAAGTATTACTCACCTCGAACCGGTGAAATTCCTCGCTCGCGACGCCTTTTCCCCTCAATTGGCCTCCACGCATGTCAAATCTAACCAAAATCAAAGTGAATACATTACATTATGCCAAGGGAACAATACCCAATCGAAAACAATCGAGAAATAGCAAAAATCTCGAAACTAAAAAAACCCGAGCCCCAGGCCCACTTCTAAAAAAATTACAAAACTTACATTACCGGATTCCTCGTCTCTCCACGAGTTCATACATACCAAGAACTCCCAAATCCGAGCTCAAATGTCCTATCAAATTCCAATTTGAAATATCAAAAACTCAAGCCCTAACTTTACCCCTTTTTGGTGAATTTCAACCAATTTCCATGTTAAATCTAACATAATCTCGTGTATTTAGGCTAAGGAACTTACCTCCAATCAATCCTCCTTGAATCCCTCTTCAATTAGCTCTCCCAAGCTCAAAAATTGCTCAACAATGGAGGAAAAATAACATAGGCTCGCGGATGAAATATCAATTAATAACCCTTCTGATGCCCAATTTACTTCTATGGGAACGCGAGACCACACTCGCATTCGCGATGCATAAATTTTTCTCTGACCAAAATTGCCCTTCGCGAACGCGTCTGTTCCCTCGCGAACGCGAAGGCTTGGGCCCCAAACCTACATGAACGCGACCGCGTAAATGCGAACGCGAAGCACACTTAGGCTGGCCCTCTACTTACCTCTACGCGAACGCGATGCTCCCAAACGCGAACGCGAAATACCAGGAACTCAACTTACGCGAACGCGTGGCCCCAACGCGAACGCGATGAAAACTTTTCAGGCCTTCCCACTTTGCCCTACGCGTTTGCAACACACACACGAACGCGAAGAAGGGACTTTCTGCAACACCACAGCTGGAAAAACCAGCAATTCCTCAAGTCCAAAAATGATCCGTTTAGCCACCTGGAATCACCCCGAGGCCCCCGGGACCTCAACCAAAAATAACAACATACCCCAAAACATCATACGAACTTGCTCCAATCATCAAAACGCATCAAACAATACTAAAATTACCATTTCACATCGGATTCAAGCCTAAGTTTCTTCAAAACTTCCGAAACGCACATTCGATCAAAAACCCGACCAAAACACCTCCAAATGACCTGAAATTTTACCTGCACATCCAAAATCACCTAACGGAGCTACTGCAACTCTCTGAATTTCATTCCGACCCCCGGATCAAAATCTCACCTATAAATCGGAATTTGCCAAAATTCAAACTTCGCCAATTCAAGCCTAATTCTACACCGGACCTCCAAAATCAATTCCGATCGCACTCCTAAGTCACAAATCATCCCCTGAAGCTAACCAAATCATCGGAAATCAATTCTGAGCTCTCTAACTCAAAAGTCAACATCCGGTTGACTTTTTCAAACTAACCTTTCCTTAAAGAGACTAAGTGCCTCATTTTTTATCAAAATCAATCCAAATCAACTCTAACACACCACATACCGATAAAGAAACATGAAGAAGCATGAAATGGGGGAAACGAAGCAATAACACATGAGACGACGGATCGGATCGTCACATAGCACCATGTATCAAAATTATATCATACATATGATTTGCAAATATATAACAACACATTCATCAAAAACCAATATTAATTATACTAGTATTGTACAATATATAAGACTTGCCATTAATATTATGTAGTTAATAATTAAAAATACACACTTGTAATATATTTATATTTGAAATATCTATTGGTACTTGATTATACCACCATTATAAAGTTAAATATTCAAAATACATATGGCATATATTTAAATTCCTGAAATACATTGATAGTTTCAGTTGGAAAAAGTATTTCAAATAAACTACTATTGTATTAAAATTACACTGTGACTATAATAAATTATACTGAAATTATCTTGTGAAAATAATAAATTATATACTGTGAATATACTAAATTATATTGTAGTACTCGCGAAAATTATCTATGATCTTACGAGGAATGAATCAAATCATACTGAAATTATACTATGGATATTTTGAATACAAAGTACATAAAAGTTTTGTACCTACACACAATTATATAAACATAATATATTATGAATTTTAATTGTGTTTATGTTATGGAATGGATTAGTTTCAAGAGAAAAAATAAGGAAAAATATTAAATACTAGGACTACCTTTTTAATCAGCTTGATTTTTGCTGATTTGAATTGAATGAAGTCTGCCATATATATATATATATGTCATACTTGTTAATCATTAATTAATGCCAATCTTTTATATTATGTTTTAAACATTCTGTTATTAGTGAAAGTCTCATTTAACAGTCAAATTTAATATAGCCAGCCAACCAAATTTTAGATGATTTAGAGCCCGTCGCCTGAATTTCTGTTTTATGACTTAAAAATATTAATAAAAAAAGAAGAGGAGGAATGATCATGGCGAAGCAAAGTTTATTGTTCATTATGCCGTTTTTAATGGGCCTACGAAATTTTAGGCGATTTAGCCCGTTGCCCGAATCCATGAAGATAACACGGACACTAACACATTACAAATTAAAATTCCTCATGAATTCCTATAAGGCTAGTTAGGCAATTTTAGGTAGCTTTGATGAGGTCATGAGGTGAATCACTACATGGTCTCTTGTTTTTTCCTTTTTTCTTTTTTTTACCAAAAAAAATGAGGAATACTTGATCTAAGAGAATAATACTATTTCTAAATTTTTCTATTCTATATTGTGACAGGTAAATATATAAGGAGTCCGCATATTATCTATTTTGGCCTAACCTTTGGGTTGTTGGTGTTTTGTCTCCTTGAGTTTTAATCCCAAAAGCGACTCAATAATTGTATCTTGAACTTGCTCTTATATAACCCCTAACTTTTTCTTTCTATTCTGATGCGGGATCTGTGGGATGTTAGATTCACCCCGCAAAAACTCACTACCATATCAAATATTTCCTTTTAAAAATGCTGGTGTATATCAGTTAAACTCGTCTTGAAATTATTCTTATGGGGTAACAATTAAATTTGTCGACCAATTATGAAAAATTTACTGCATTTTGTCGAAATGTACTTCCTATTCTGCAACTATATTGAGACGTTAGGCAAACTATGTTTAATGCATAGAATTAAACTAACTCTTACTTTTTCACCATCGTTTAGCAGCACACAATATATATGATTTTGAATAAAACCAGTGGCTATTAACTATGGAATGAATTTAGGGCTTTTTCACTTTTAGCCCGTTCCAGAAACACGTACATTCAGTAGCCGAAAAAAAATGTGTGTGTGTGTGTGTATATATATATATATTTCGATAATTATTTTGAGAGAGGCTATATACAATGTTATTTTCCTAGGAATTTTATCGTCCCGTTGTAAGCCCCACACTTGTATCAAATAATCAATTGAATCAAGACATTATAGTAAAAGGATCGCATTATAATAGGAAAGTTCAAAAGAAAGGAACAAATTGTACAACTCACTGCAACTAGTGGTGGAAACAAGGTTTTATTAAAAGGATTCAAAAAAATAAAAAGGTGAATACGCAAAGTAATCAAGAGATTGAAACATCTAATATATATTTAAAAACTATTAACTCTTTATATATACAGTATAATATTTATGTAAAAAAGATTCGAATGGACCCTTCCGCACCCAACTTCAATAGTTCTCATTGTTAGGTAAAAATAAACATACTTTTTCTTATGACAAAGTCAGTTGTGTGACTGAGTTTGATTTTTACTATTGTAGCATAATATCAACTTCAACGGTTTTCTAGAAGAAAATATATACAATAGTTTATTATTATTATTACTATTATATTATTTTACCTTCTAATAACATCTCAAGTATCGCTAACTCTGTTCATCAAGACTTAGATAAAGGGAAGAAATTACTTTTTTGTCTTGGTCATATAACGTAAAATTACACCATTCATGATGCAAAAGCTATTTGGCTTAATTTTCTCATATTGGTTTCTTGTTATAATGCTATGTGATGAAGATATATGGAGCTCCAATAGGTCCACGTTGTATGAATATGAAACTCAATTGTCTTGTTATTGGTGTTTCTACTCCATTTGTCGTCTTGAACAAAATCAAGTGACAATGTTAAAATAAAATTCTATATCTTGCAGCAACACATTTTGTGTTCCATTGATAAATCTTTTAGCAAATGGTTGGCCAATATTTATTGCAATCATCAAAACCATTTCTTATAAAATGATCCTTTTTGTTCCTCAATAACACACTTCACTAGATTACTTCTAAAATTATATCACTAGAGAACTAATAGCTTACCTATGGCTGAAAAGCTTACCTCAAACACCCATGGCCAAAATGGTGCTCAACATGCCAAGGGCGGGTCTACCTCAGGCAAAGGGTCATCAGTTAAACACCCTTTATCGGTAAATCACACTAAAATGAAATTAACGGCTTCGTCACTGCAAAACGCGATCCAAGTGCCAGTGGTCATGGTACCATTTCCGGAACAAGGTCATCTCAATTAACTACTCCATTTCTCTCAACTCGGTTTCTCATATAATATTCCTGCCCATTATGTTGGAACCATTGCTCATATTTAACAAGCGAAAATTCAGGCTCATGGTTTTGATACTGTCACCACAACAAACATTCATTTCCATGAATTTCAAACACCTTCTTTTGAAAATCCCCTTCCAAATCCTAATGCGTCAAATTCCCAAACCAGCTAATGCCTTCTTTCTACGCCACGTTCCATCTCCGCGACCCAGTTTGTGCTCTAGTACACGAAATTTTGAGCAAGAATCTTAAGAAAGTGGTTGCTATTTATGATAATTTGATGAATTGGGTGGTTAAAGATTTGCCTGAAATGCCAAATACAGAGTGTTATTCTTTCAATAGTACTTCATCTTTCTTTTCATATTCATTCTATCGGAACTCAAAGGAAAACCTATCCAACCTGGAATCGAACATATGAGGATATTCCATCAATTTTAGACTGTTTTCCTACAGAATTTTGGTAATTTCTCAAGATACAACAATAATTTGAAAGGAAGATTCATTGTGCTGAACTTTACAATTCGTCGCGAGTAATAGAAAGTTTGTACCTTGATTTAATGGCCAAAGAGTATGATGGATGGAAGCAATGGGCTATAGGTTCATTCAATCCTTTAGAGCCAAAAGAGAAGAGCAAGGACTCAAAAAAATGTCACGAATCCCTCGATTGGCTTGACAAACAAGAACCAAACGCAGTTATTTTTGTGTCATTTGGTACGACTACTTCGTTGTGTGATGAAGAAGTCAAAGAACTTGCAGTTGGTCTATAGAAAAAGTGAGCAAAAGTTCATTTGGGTACTCAGAGATGCTGATAAAGGAGAAGTTTTCACAAGTGAAGTTAGAAAAGTTCAATTGCCTGAAGGATATGAAGATAAAATAAAAGAAAGAGGGATTATTGTAAGAGATTGGGCACCCCATATCGGGCTCATGACTAGTGATACTCCCGTATCGGGCTGTGTTGGTTTGTATTCCGCATATTGTTCAGTGTTGTCACTGTTCACTTTTGGATTATTTATCATGTTTTAGACTCGAATATTATTGTTTAATTGCTTAAAGTTGAAATGGAAATTGTTGGCTGGCCTTGTCTTCACTAGAGGTGTCATCACGATCGGGTCCGGGTTTAGGGTCGTGACAAGTTGGTATCAGAGCCTAGGTTACACAAGTCTCATGAGTCATGAGCAGGTATAGTAGAGTCTCACAGATCAGTACGAAGACGTCTGTATTTATCCTCGAGAGGCTACAGAACTTTAGGAAAAACTTCATAATCTTGAAATTCTTATCGTGCGAATTTGTTAATCCGAGTACTAAGCTTCTGTTATTCTATTCTCTCACAGATCATGAGGACACGCGCTACCAGTCAGGATGGACGACCACAAGTACTACCAGCTGTGGCCACTAGAGGCCGAGGACGAGGTCGTGGTCGCACTAGGGGCAGAGGTGTGGCCCGCACAGCAGCTAGGTCGGTACCTACAGATCCACCAGCCGCCCCAGTTCAGGATCAGGTCCCAGTTGTGGACGCTCCAGCAGCACCAGTTGTTCCTATTGTGATTCTGGGTCTTCAGGAGGCCTTGGCTTAGATCCTATCAGTTTGCACAGGCCTAGCTTAGGGGGTTTCAGCCACTATAGTCGCAGCTACTTCTCACGTCGGGGGAGGCAATTAGACTCCCGCAGCTCGCACACCTGAGCAGGTCGTGCAGAGACTTCAGACACCGGGGGTACATCCAGCCCAACTGGTTGTAGCTGCTTAGGACTATGTAGTTTTTGTCATGCCAGAGGACGAGCAGTGTAGGTTGGAGAAGTTTGGCAGACTTCAGCCTCCGACCTTCAGTGGTGCAGAGGGCGAGGATTCCCAGGGTTTTCTTAGATAAGTGTGAGAGGATGCTTCGTACAGCAGGTATTCTGGAGACCAACGAGGTCGCTTTCACTACTTATCAGTTTTCTGGAGTTACCTTCACTTGGTGGGAGGCATTTGAGAGGTGTAGGCCAGTTGATACAACATCCCTTACCTGGCAGCAGTTCTCCATTTTCTGGAGAAGTATATGCCACAGTCTCGCAGGGAGCAACTGCATAGGGAGTTTGAGCGGTTGCATCAGGGAGAGATGACTGTGACACAGTATGAGATGAGGTTTTTTTAGTTATCTCATCATGCGATTTGGTTGGTCCCGATAGATAGAGAGAGGATTATGAGGTTTCTAGACATTGCTCATGAGATTGAGTCTGTTTGTCACTAGGAGTGAGAGTGGAGGGAGACCAAGAGGCCTCGAGGATCTGGTAGTTACAATGGTACTCCTTCAAGAGGTCAGTTTTAGCACGGTAGAGGCCGTCCATTTAGGCATGCTCAGCCAGGTTAACCAGGTTATCGTGGGACATCATCGGGTCATGGTTATCACGATTCTCATCAGGGCCAGTCATCACTTAGTGCCCTTCCAGCTCAGAGTTCGTCCTGTGCTCCATCAGTTCAGGGCTCTTCTATGCCAGGTGCATCTGCTAGTCACTTCAGTGTGAGGGGTTCCCTTCAGTCCCCTTCTCCAGCACCTGGAAGTTGTTATGAGTGTAGAGAAATGGGTCATATGTGGAGGTAGTGCCCTCATCGTCTTGCAGGTTCATCCCAGCAGAGGGGTCAGCCATCGGCTTCAGCACCAGTTGCTTCATCACCACCCATCCACCCAGCTAGGGGTAGAGGTCAATCGGCTAGGGGTTGCCCCAGAGGGGGAGGTCCATCAGGTGGCGGTCAGGCCCGTTTCTATGCACTTCCAGCTAGACCCGATGCTATTACTTATGATGTTGTTATTTCAGGAATTATTTCAGTCTACCACAGAGATGCCTTTGTATTATTTGATATCGGTTCCACCTTTTCTTATGTGTCATCATACTTTGCTCGTTATTCAGGCATGTCCCGTGAGTCTCTTGCTTCGCCTGTTCATGTATCTATCCAGGTGGGCGATACTGTTATTGTAAACCGTGTATACCGGTCATGTGTGGTGACTATTGGGGGTCTGAAGACCCGAGTGTATCTTTTATTATTATGTATGGTGGATTTCGATGTCATTTTTGGCATGGATTGGCTATCTCCATGTCGTGTTATTCTGGATTGTTATGCCAAGATAGTCATATTGGCTATACCGAGTGTGCCACGGATCGAGTGGCGAGGCTTGACTGATTATATTCCCAATAGAGTGATCTCATTCTTGAAGGCGCAGCGTATAGTTAGGAAGGGATGTCTTTCGTATCTAGCCTTTGTGAAGGATGTCGGAGCTGAGACTCCCAATATTGATTCTGTTCCAGTTGTGAGGGATTTTCCCGATGTGTTTCCTGCAGACCTGCCGGGCATGCCACCATACAGGGACATTGATTTTGGTATTGACCTGGTGTTAGGCACTCAGCCCATTTCTATTCCACCATATCATATGGCACCAATGGAATTGAAGTAGTGAAAGGAGCAGCTTCAGGATCTCCTTGATAAAGGGTTCATTCAGCCTAGTGTGTCACCTTAGGGTGTGCCGGTTCTATTTATGAAGAAGAAGGATGGCACGATGAGGATGTGCATTTTTACATGCAGTTGAACAAAGTAACAGTTAAGAACAAGTATCCTTTTCCTCGCACTAATGATTTATTCGACTAGCTTCAGGGAGCGAGGGTGTTCTCCAAGATTGATCTCCATTCAGGTTATCACCAATTGAAGATCAGGGACTCAGATATTCTTAAGACAGCTTTCAAGACCCGATATGGTCATTATGAGTTCTTGGTGATGTCTTTTGGGCTAACCAATGCCCCAGCAGCGTTCATGCATTTGATGAAAAATATGTTCCA
Source organism: Nicotiana glauca (assembly GCA_026770625.1). Lineage (NCBI taxonomy): Eukaryota > Viridiplantae > Streptophyta > Magnoliopsida > Solanales > Solanaceae > Nicotiana > Nicotiana glauca. The sequence goes on from MU700190.1 coordinate 26,950, forward strand.
GCCTTATCTTGACTCATTTGTCATAGTCTTCATTGATGATATTCGGGTATATTTGCGTAGTCAGGAGGAGCACACAGAGCATTTGAGAGTTGTGTTGTAGAGATTTAGGGAGGAGAAGCTTTATGCAAAGTTCTCCAAGTGTGAGTTTTGGCTCGGTTTAGTGGCATTCTTGGGGCACGTGGTGTCCATCGAGGGTATTCAGGTTGATCCGAAGAAGATATAGGCAGTTCAGAGTTGGCCCAAATCGTCCTTAGCCACAAAGATTCGCAGCTTTCTTGGTTTGGTAGGCTATTATTGCCGGTTTGTTCAGAGATTCTCGTCTATCGCATCTCCCTTGACCAAGTTGACTCAGAAGGGTGTTTTATTTGTGTGGTAGGACGAGTGTGAGGAGAGCTTTCAAAAGCTCAAGACAACTTTGACCACAGCTCCACTGTTAGTTTTACCATCAGCTTTAGGTTCATATACCGTGTATTGTAATGCTTTAAGGGTTGGTATTGATTGTGTGTTAATGTAGGAGGGTAGAGTTATTGCTTATGCTTCTCTTCAGTTGAAGCCCCATGAGAAGAACTACCTCGTTCATAATTTGGAGTTAGTTGCCATAGTTCACGCGTTGAAGATTTGGAGGCATTACTTGTATGGTGTGTCTTGTGAGGTGTTTACTGATCATCGTAGCCTCCAGCACTTTTTCAAATAGAAGGATCTTAATTTGAGGCAGCGGAGGTGGTTTGAGTTGCTTAAGGATTATGATATCACTATATTATACTATCCAGGAAAGGCCAATATGGTGGCCGATGCTTTGAGCCGAAAGGCAGTGAGTGTGGGGAGTTTGGCATATATTCCAATAGGGGAGAGACCTCTTGCAGTTAATGTTCAGGCCTTGGCCAATCAGTTTGTGAGATTAGATATTTTGGAGCCCAGTCGGGTATTAGCTTGTGTGGTTTCCTGGTCTTCTTTATATGATCACATTAGAGAGCGCCAATATGATGATCCGTATTTTCTTGTCCTTAAAGATAGAGTTCAGCATGATGATGCTTGAGATGTGACCATTGGTGATGATGGGGTGTTGAGGATGCAGGGTCGGATATGTGTGCCCAATGTAGATGGGCTTCGGGAGCTGATTCTGGATGAGGCCCATAGCTCGCGATATTCCAGTCATCCGGGTGCCACGAAGATGTATCAAGATCTGAGGTAGCATTATTGATGGAGAAGAATGAAGAAAGACATTGTGGGGTTTGTAGCTCGGTGTCTCAATTGTCGGCAGGTGAAATATGAGCATCAAAGGCCGGGTGGCTTTCTTCAGCGGATGGATATTCCAGAGCGGAAGTGGGAGAGGATCACTATGGACTTTGTAATTGGACTTCCATGGACTTTGAAGAAGTTTGATGCTATTTGGGTGATTGTGGATCGGCTGACCAAGTCCATGCACTTCATTCATGTGTGTACTACCTATTCTTCAGAGCGGTTGGTAGAGATCTATATCCGGGAGATTGTTCGTTTGCATGGTGTCCCAGTTCCCATCATTTCATATAGGGGCGCTCAGTAGGGGTGGGCGCTCGGGCAGTTCGGATCGCATATGAAATTTCGATTTGGATTTTCAGTTTTCAGATTGACGAAATGAAAATCCAAATCCAATCAAAATAAGTTCGGGTTGGATCGGATTTTTTAAGTTCGGTTTCGGATTAATCGGTTTGAATATTTTGGATTTTTGGTTTGAGCTTATAAGTTGAGATGTCTCTTCTTTTTACAAAAATGAATATCCAAATGAAGTAATGAAATTATTGTATAAAAAAATTTAAAAAAAATACAACAGAGACATTAATAAGATAGATAAGAAGTAAAATAGTAAAACCATGTCCAAATAGAAAGTATTCTCATAGTAACTTAGTAATTAATGTTACATATATATGATAATATCTAATGGTTAGAGTATTGAACTTATTACTACTGAAATATGGATAATGGACTAAATATAAAGTATAAGAATTTCGGATTTTCGGATATCCAAAAATTTAAAGTACCAAATTCAATATCCAATCCAAAATCTAAAATTTTTAAAAATTAAATCCAAAATCCAATATATTTCGGTTTGGATTTTGGGTTTGCCCAAAGTATGCCCACCCCTAGCGCTCAGTTTACTTTACATTTTTGGAGGTCTATGCAGCGAGAGTTGGGTACTCAGGTTGAGTTGAGCACAGCTTTTCACCCTCGGACGGACAGGCAGTCCCGGGCGTACTATTCAGATATTGGAGGACATATTGCGTGCTTGTGTCATTGATTTCGGAGGGTCATAGGATTAGTTTCTACCGCTCGTAGAGTTTGCTTATAACAACAGTTAACAGTCGAGTATTCAGATGGCTCCCTATGAGGCTTTGTATGGGAGGCGGTGTAGATCTCCGGTTGGTTGGTTTGAGCCGGGAGAGGCTAGGCTATTGGGGACAGACTTGGTGCAGGATGCTTTAGACAAGGTGAAGTTGATTTAGGAGAGGCTTCATACAGCGTAGTCGAGACAAAATAGTTATGCTGAAAGGAAGGTTCGGGATAAGTCCTACATGGTTGGTGAGAAGGTTTTGTTGAAGGTTTCACCCATGAAGGGTGTTATGAGATTTGGGAAGAAGGGTAAATTGAGTCCTCGTTTCATCGGGCCTTTCGGGGTGCTTAGGAGGATTGGGGAGGTAGCTTATGAGCTTGCTTTGCCACCCATCTTGTCGAGTGTGCATACGGTATTTCATGTTTCTATGCTCCAGAAGTATATTAGGGATCCGTCTCATGTTCTGTATTTCAGCACGGTTCAGTTGGATGGTGATTTGACTTATGATATGGAGCCAGCAGCTATTTTGGAGTGTCAGGTTTGAAAGTTGAGGTCAAAGGATATAGCTTCAGTGAAAGTGCAGTGGAGAGGTCAGCCCGTGGAGGAGGCTACCTGGGAGACCGAGCGGGAGATGCGGAGCAGATATCCTCACCTGTTTGAGGCTTCAGGTATGTCTCTTGACTCGTTCGAGGACAAACGTTTGTTTAAGTTGGGGAGGATGTAACGACTCGGCCAGTCGTCTCATGAGTTACCACTCCATTCCCCCCCCCCCCCNCAAGCAGCTATTTTGGAGCGTGAGGTTCGAAAGTTGAGGTCAAAGGATATAGCTTCAGTGAAGGTGCAGTGGAGAGGTTAAACCATGGAGGATGCTACCTGGGAGACCGAGCGGGAGATGCGGAGTAGATATCCTCACCCGTTTGAGGCTTCAGGCATGTTTCTTGACCCGTTCGATAACGAACATTTATTTAAGAGGGGGAGGATGCGACGACCCGGCAAGTCATCTCATGAGTTACCACTTTGTTTCCCCCATTTCTGCTTCTTATTACTTTGTTTATTGGTTTTATATATGATCGGGTTGGTTGGCTCGGGTTCGGAAAGGATTTGGTAAGGTTTGAGACACTTAATATTTTGTTTTTTTTTATAAACTAACATTTTCATTTATCAAAATTGTTCTGTACATCGTAGGACCTGCTGACCAGTTCCTTATCTCTTCTTAAACTATACTTGACTCCAACATTTCAGAGATGTCTCCCTATATAACTATACTAGTCAGGTATAAGTGTTCATATCCTATACATGTGCTCTCTAACATGATACTGAAATAAAACATGAATACATGATTACTCTAATAGCCTAACTGTGGATATCTATTTAGAGCTTCCGTATGTTCCTGCCAATTGCTGTATATATGGCTTTTGATATGAACATATGAAGTGATCTCTCAGCATATCGGCTCTGCTGAGGTACTTCATTTTGAAATCTGATCAAATTCATGTCCCTCCATAAATTGTGCAGCAGCATGCCAAACACTGCTACAATAATATTGCCAATTCCTTTCTTCTTCCTAGCATGATAAGTCACCCAGTGAAGTTCCTCCTCCCAAGATTGAATCTGTCTTTGAATTCCCATCCAGTTTAGTAATCTCTTCCAAATAATACTTGTGTATTAGCATTCAAAGAATAGATGTTCAAACAGCTCTTCTTCCTGACCACAGGATACACACACTTGAGCTACTTGAATGCCTATTTTCTGCAGTCAATCCACTGTTGGTAGTCTCCTTTGAATGGCTAGCCAAATATTGAATTTGTGTCTAGGATGTATATGAGGATGTAAGATCAGACTTTTCCAGGATACCTTCTGACCCTGAGGAGTTTGCAAGTTATATAGCTTCTTGATATTGAATTTACCACTTGTGCCTGTAAGGACTCCAGTCATTCTTGCACATTGCCTTGTAGGGTTGGTAGATTCAATATAAAGTTCCTTTGCTCAATAATCTTCCTTTATACTCAAGCTGCACTCTTAGGTATCGGCATGGTGTCAATGCTCCTATTCTTTATGTAGTAGGAATGGACCTATCAAATCCACAAGCGGTCTTTCTTCTTTGTAATTGCCCACAAATGCTTCATTATTGCATCTTTGTTCCAGTTGCACAGGTTTATCACATTCAAACCTCCCATTGTTTGTGGTAAACAGACTCAGTCCTATGCTACCAAAGCTCTTCTGGATATATCAGCCTGCCCTATCCATAGGAAAGTTCTGCATATCGCCTCTATCATTTTGCTGATATTCGCTGGTACTAAAAATACCTGAGCCCAATAAAACTGCATCATAAAAATCACTGACTTGATGAGCTGCAATCTTCCAGCATATGACAATAGTTTTGAGGTCCAGCAACTGATCATTGCAGTAATATTTTCTACCAATGGCCAACACTATTGATTAGAAAGCTTTTTAGGAGCTAATGGAACCCCTAAGTATTTAAAGGGTAAGCTGCCTTCATTATAACCCAACTCCTACAAGATAAGTTCTTTCATCCTCTCATTTGTACCTGCAATGTATACTAAGCTTTGTGAGGATTTGCCTGTAGTCCTGAGGCTCTTGAAAATTTCATAAATGCATCCTGCAGTAACTTAATTGACTGCAAATCAGCTCTACAGAACATTAATAGATCATCAGCAAAACACACACGCAATCACTCCTAGTCTTTTGCACCTTGGATGAAAGTGGAACTCTTTGTTTAAAGCAGTTGACTAAATTCCCTTTGCAAGTACTCCATAGTTATCACAAATAAGTAGGGTGACATAGGGTCTCCTTGTCTTATCCCCCTCTTGCCTTCAAATGGTTTTGTGAGTCCTCCATTTAAGGTCAAAGAGTAAGATACAGTTGTTATGTACTCCATTATCCAACATACAAATCTATGTGGAAACCCCAATCCTATTATTATCCTCTTCAAGTAAAACCAATCCAATGTATCATAGGCTTTCCTAAGATCAAACTTGAGGATGCATCTTGCAGATATACCTTTCCTACTGTAGCCTTTGAACAGTTCATGGGTGAATAGAATGTTGTCAGTTATATTCCTGCCATCAATGAAGTTGATTGAGAGTCTCCTACTAGATAGTTCATTACTGCTTTTAATCTCCCAGTGATAATCTTGTAAATAGTTGTGCAGCATGCTATTGGCCTAAAGTCCTTAACCTATGTAGGATTAGGAACTTTAGGAATAAGAGTAATAGCAGTGCTATTAATGGCATTTGGTAGCTTCCTTGTCTTAAAGAAATCCAAGACATCAACAATCACATCTGCTTTGATCATCTCCCGTTGCTTTGTGTAGAATTCTACTGGAAAACCATCTACCCCTAGAGCCTTTTTAGTTGGCATGCTTTTAATAGCTCCCATTATCTCTTCCTCTGTGACTGACTTGATCAGCTCCAGTTGTTATTGCCTTGTTAGACAAGGTCCCTTTTTCATCGCCTCAACATCTAGGCAAGGGTGCACTGGTGATGACTCAACCATTAGTTTCTTAAAGAAATTCAGAAATTGCTCTTCCACCTATTTAGGATATGTTAATTTGGTACCTGCATCATTATGAATAGAGAAAATAGCATTATTGTTAGTACGCATCTTCCATTGAGCATGGAAGTACTTGGTATTTGCATCTCCATGTTGAATCCAAATAGCCCGAGACTTCTGCCTCATCACGTGCTCCTCAAGGTTACTTCATTTCTCCACTTCTAACAAGGCTTCCTTTTCTTCTTCTATGCAATCCTGCCTTAAAGATTGTAGTGACAGTTGATGCTCAACCAGTTCTAACTTTTTCTTTACTTGACTCAGTTTCTGCTGATAAGATGCCATATAGTTGTTCAATCCTTTCAATGCCTCCTTCATTCTTCTGTGTTTATACCATGTCCTTGCCTTCCCAAAATCTCTATCATTCTACACCTATACTTGTTTCACTATCCTTGTAAATTTAGAATGGTGAAGGATAGTGTGGTACAGTCTAAAATGTCTAGGATGAAAATGTTGTTAAATTATACCAGTCTAGCAGTTCATCAATATAGGAGAATGATCAGATACCCCAGGGTTCAAATATTCTACCTCAATATGCCCATTGTTCATCATCCAACTGAAATTCCCAAAAGCCCAATCTATCTTGCTGTACACCCTCACATTTTCATCCCTTTTATTACACCATGTATAATACCATCCTGTGCTTTTCAAGGGAGTAAGCTGCATTTTGTCTAAGAACTCCTTAAATCCTTGTACCTCTGCCAGTGTTATAGGAGCTCCTATTCTATCATCTGATTGTAAGACATTATTAAAATCACCACTAATTAGCCATTCACTTGTGATATTAGAACCTATACCAATAAGTTTCTCCCATAACTGCTGCCTTGAGTTCAATTCATTATAAGCATATACAATAGTGAAAAGCCATTTCTTCTAACTGATTTGTTCTTCCACTTCACAATGGACAAACTGTGCATCAACTAGAAGAATTTGAATGTGCATATGAGGCTTCCACAGTAACCAAATTCTCCCATTATATGCACAATTATAGTTATACTTTACTTTCCAGTCCTTTGTTGTCTTTTGGGCTATTCTTTTTGCCTTATTCTCTTTCACCCTTTTCTCAACTAGCCCCATTACCTCTACCTTGTACTTCTTCATAAAGAGAACCAACTCCTTCTGTTTAAATGGCTTGTTCAACCCTCTAATATTCCAAGTACTGACTATCATGGAGGTGTAGGGTGGATTTGTCCACCCTGCCCAGTATCAGCTGAAATACCACCCTGATTCAAAATCTCAAATCTATTGGTAGTATTAATTTGGCTGGTAGAATAACTTGGTTCTTCCACGGTAGACACAACCACTCTCTTTTTATATCTTCTCTCATTCCTTATTACTTCTGAGAGTGCTGGAAATTCATTCTTGTCCGGCTTCCTATCTTTCATTTGTGAGCCTACTGCATTTTCCTTAGTTTTAGTCTCCTTTGTAGCATCATCTTTTCCAGTTGTTGGCTCTTTTGCTACCTATTTAGTTTCCACTTTCCTTCTTCTTTTGCCCCTTATCCTTCTTTTGTTCCGTTCTATAAATATCCATTTGTTTTTTTTCCTTGTTCTGCCTGCAGCCTTATGTAGTATGCCCAACTTTTGCACAGTCCATATAAAATTTAGGCTTCCAATCATACTCTATGCTTTGATGCATCACTCCTACAGGAGTACGAAGTAAAATATCATTTGGCAAAGGATGAGAAATGCCTGCTTTTACAAGGACTCTGGCAAATGAAATTCTATCCATCTTAGTAGTGTATAAGTCTGTGTAAATTGGCTTTCCTATTCCACTTGCCAATTTGCTTAGGGCCTCAGCTGACTAAAATCCCATTGGTAGATTTGGGAATCTTACCCACAGTGGAATCACATTCAAACAATCCGAATCAAAGACAAAATCAAGTGACCAGTTCTTTAAAATAAATGGTTTATTATGAAAAGTGTAAGGCCTAATTGCATGACTTTGTCTCTATCTTCAAGTGAATCAAATCTCAGACCCCACTTGTGGAATTATACTGGATCATTGTTATTGTTTAAGTGAATGAAATCTAAATATGTAATAGCCATCATCATGGTATAATATCTTTGGAGTATGAACAAAATCCCACACATTTTCAACATAGTTCTCCATAGATTTGAAATATGGATTTTCACTCAATACATACCCAATGAGTGCATTATTCCAATAATTTTGATGTTTCTTTGTGTCTTCCTCTTCAAGTTTTACTACAATTATATCACCCTGCAGATCTGGTGGAATATATGTGAGAGTTTTCCCCATTTGAGAGCTACGATTCCTCTTATATGGCTTCTCCTCACCTATTCTATTTTCTTGTTCAATTGGTTCATGTTCTATTGGTACAGGTTCCTAAGTCATTGATGAAGAATGTGCCGTAGTTTTAGCTAGGTCAGAAAATTGGAGCCGGCGTGGAATCTCTACTCCTGTTCTTCTTGCCTTTCGTTTCGCAGCTAAGTTCTGTTGGGCATAAATCTTTATCTAGGTCTTCTCTTATAGTTTGAAACTGAATTGGAAGAAAGCTTCCAAACGTTAATAGTTTTGTATACGATGTTATAGTTGTAACTTGTAACTGGTGTGACTGAACTCGCCGATGGCATTATACCGGTGGTGGCCGGAGTTGTCATGCTTCCCATGCACGTTATCAAACTCTGCTTAACATGCACCAATAGAGAACATCGACACTTAGTCTCTTTTTAGAAAGCTAGAGTTGGAAAAATCAACCGGATGTTAACTTATATGTTAGAGGGCTTGGATGTGAGTTCTGATGGTTTGGTTAGCTTTGGGAGGTGATTTGGGACTTAGGAGCATGATCGGAATGAGTTTTGGAGGTTCGGAGTAGATTTACGCTTGAATTGGCGAAGTTGGCATTTTGGAGATTTTTGGTTGGTAGGTGAAATTTTGATATAGGGGTCAGAATGGAATTCCGAGGGTTACAGTAGTCCTATTGTGTTATTTAGAATGTGTGTGCAAAATTTCAGGTCATTCGAACGTGGTTTGATTGGGTTTTTGATCAAAAGCGGAATTCGAAAGATTTTAGAAACTTAGGCTTGAATCCGATGTGTTTTGGTTGATTTGATGTTGTCTGAGGTGTTCTGAAGATTGGTACAAGTTTGAATAAGGTTTTGGGATATGCTGGTGCCTTTGGTTGAGGTCTCAGGATCCTCGGGTGAGTTTCGGGTAGTCAATCGGACCATTCCATGAAGTTTGGAACTGCAAAAAAATTACAGGTCAGTGCTGCAGAGAAATGACCTTTGCGTTCGCAAAGGGTCAGATGAGGAAGATGGAATTTAAGCCTTCGCGTTCGTGTTACGCCCCGCAATATTACGTCGATATTACCCTTTGCACTAATATATTATGATGATATTTTGCAGTATTAAGTTACAACGATGTTGCACCCTAAAATACTGTACGTTGAATCTATCGAAATGTGATTGACATCAGTCCAAAGATTATTTGAAGATTATAAAGATTCTGCTATTTCACAAGTGATTAGTAAATTCATGAAGGTGAAAGGGGGAGCAAGTCAAAGAAAATGAATTTTGCCCAAGTGACCAATTTGGAATAAAATACGGATCGAGCGATAATACCCGATAATTATGAACTAGTACCATGCAAGGTACCATATGACCACGGTAGTATAATGTATAAAGTATATATAAAGTATATTAAAAATAAATTGAATTTTAAGTAATTTGGGGTAATTTTTAAATTATGCGGGTAATTGATTAATTACCGAATAACGGGATATTACTCGATTAACTAATAAGCGGATAAAAACTTAATAGTTATCCCCAACCACGTGGCAAGAAGCCACTAAAATAAGAAGTGACTAAGTAGTCACTTATTGCTACCTAGGCATAAAATAAGAATTGGTGGCTAACTAAATGATCTGCTAAGATCCAAAATGAATTAAAGGAATCCAAAAAATGTTATTCTCTCAAAACTTCAAAGAACCAGTAAATATTTTCCTCTCAAGATTTCAAGGAAACTAAGAACGTTATCCATCTTTCTTGGTTTGAATAATTCAAAGGTAGAGGCTTAAAATTTCATTCTAGAATTCCAACGAAGCAATGGAAAATTACGTTTAAGAAAAATTCATGCATATCCAAAAAGTAATGTTACCCCCTTCCAAAGGAGTGCAAGAAAGATTGCCTCCTTAAGATTGCAATTCAGAAACTAATTTGTATCAAGGATATGTAGAAGACCGACGCCTTCTATAGCAAAATTTCGTCCAATTTCAATTCTTCAACTAGAGGGAGCATATTTCGTTCATTAGGTTTAAAAGAGCAGAAGCAGTTTCGTCCAAAATTTCAACGAAGGTTCTCCGGCGGGTTTAAGATATGTTAAGGCTTTTCTTCTTTCTTTTGGCATGATCTAATGTGAAATGATACGCTATTTCATAATAAATCTACTCCTAACAACTAAGGTTGTCTATGTTTCTCTTTCCGTACAAATTTATTCTGAGAAAGTATATATGATCCTTGAGTTCCAGTAAAGTTCATATTGATGGTATGTTGTCCATAATGTTAATCGAAGGTGTAACTGTGAGCACGTGATTTTTACCCTACATGAAGGTAACTCCTAAAAATAGATCAAAATAATTTTTATTGATTTTTTTAGGAATTTTCCTTTATTTAGTTGCATTTCATGCATTTTAATATTTTAAAATCAAAATAATAAATACCGAAAAATATGTTGCATAGTATTTAGGTTTTATCGGAAGTCATTTGGTTTTTATAAAAATTAAAAATCACAAAAATATTTTATTTTTACACCTTTTTCTTTTGTTGATTTTTCTCTTCTAATTTAGG